>CABFWB010000623.1:138775-183636 GCA_902151455.1 Timema bartmani | reverse complement strand
TCTTAGGTGGACAAAGATGCGCCTCTTTTCTCATTGATTATATATCATTGTATATTATTTTATGCGTGTTCTTATGTGGAGTGGTGATGATACAATGTACATTATTCCGTTCAGAAATCTTACGAGTTTATAGAAAGAGAGAGAAAGTCTGTGCGGTGCGCCGTACCATTTATTTATTATTGTACATAGCTGGATCTCGAGATATAGCCAACAATTTTAATGCATATTATTTTTTATTAGTAAAACATTTAATATTTAGCACTACATCTTACTAACCGCTATACGCTTACGTACTAATTACGATATGTGCTACGGATGAGAAAGGTTAAATTTAAATGAAGCGCATTCGAGACTAGAAAACCATTTAGGAAAAAAACACCTTCATTAATGACGTCCAGGATTCGAACCCTTATCTCCCCGTCATCGTCAGTCTATTTTATTATGAGAGTGATACCTTGCTTATACCATTCTACCACCGAAGCGAGTATGAAGTATCTTAACAGGGGACCATATACCAGAGCACTGAAGTGAATTTACTACATATCGCATAATTCTTTGTTTTTTAAAAAGGTGTGCTTCAATCTAAAATGTAGGGGAAGGATATCAACATGTCACTATTGTATTTAAAATCTTACATTAGGTTTATAAGTTTTATTATTAAAAAAAAAGAATCCTCACGAGTAGGTAAAGTAATCTCATTTTGGATTTTGGATATTTTCACTTTCTAAAAAACAACAACAATAACTTCATTTTTAACAGGCTCACTACAGAACATTCACACACCGAAGATCTATCTTTTGGTTCTATGCCAGTTATTTTGGATTTTGTAGTGCATTTGCACTTTTAATAGCATTTTACATAATTTCTTGTGGAGCAACAAATGTTTACGTTATATATTAGGGTAGGTGACCTGGTGGTCTAGGGGTAAGGTGTCGGACTTCTGTGCTGGGGGTCCGGGGTTCAATCCTAGGTCCCGGCACAGATTTATCTGATTGCCAAACCCTTCCTTCACCTCTGACAAGATGTGTATTAATCACAACTTGTGAATGTGAGGAATGCCAGGCCTCCACCGTGGTTCGGATTCCACGTTAAACTGTAGGTCCTCCATTTCATCTCACAATCACCCTACCATTACACATTAGCGTAAGTGCGTATAACCCGAACGGGTAGTTAGACGTGGTGCTAATAATAATAATGATAATAATAATATATTGGCCCTCAGACTAAGCTGAGATCGTTATGGTGTTGTGTTTATAGACAAAGAACAATCATCTCTTACAGACTTTCACTTGTACGTTAGAGGTGTCACTGACTGGTATGAACAGTTTGGAGTTCACCATTAAGTTTGGTCTGAGATAATAACAGACCCAAACTCTTGTCATTTATTAAAATACCCTGGTGTAAAAATTAAACGTTCACAAATATTCATTAGATGTAAATCAATAATTCTATTTTTCCAGTGGTTTTTCTCGCACCAGTGATCACGGGGTGTAAGGAGTTAGTAGTTAACAGCAGAATTCCTCTTTGGCAGAAGAATAAAGATGATATTATATCAATAAAATGTATTGCCATCATCGTATATTTAAAAAAAATTAGTTGGATATTTTCGAAATTTTTCATATAAATCCTGTAGTTCTCCATAAACTTCTCGTTGTTTGTTTATTTCGTGGATCCAGTCTTCTCTATGCAATGAGTTAATGACACGAAATTTTAAAGCTGTATTTTCAGCTAATATCAAACCTCTGGTCGACATTCCGTGGTTGTTCAGAGACTGAACAGATTTTTACGCGCTCTGCTATTCTGTGTGTGTGTGTGTGGCCATAGTAAGTATTCCTGACTGCTCTGCTCTACGGTTTCAGTTACGCTAACCAGTGTTGTGTGTGTCCGTGGTCTTAGACCCTAAAACTACAGAGGGGGGTGTTAGATAAATTAATACATTAAAAACCCACGGGTTAAACGTAATAATTAATCAAATATTCAATGAATTAGAGCCTAATTAAATATAATCGAATATATTCATACGTCAAATAATGTGCTCTGCAGCTGTAAATTTTATACCTACAAGCAGTTCTGGCCAAACTTTTGTTTTCTAAAAGGCTATTTTTACGACAATCAAACCGTACGCCCCTATTTTGTTTAATACTGATCTACCAACTTGGGAGAGCTTACATTACTTATTCCACAATTTTCAACTAGCCCTCGTGAATAGATACATTCCTCAATGACGGCTGTTTTATTCGGGCTGACAATCAAGTTTGAAAAAAACAAAACGTGGAATGTAAAATATGTTCCATAGATTATTCACCGTGAAGCCCAAATACTTTAACACCTACGTTACTTCTTCAACACCTTCCCGTGCATGAAGACGCATCTGGTTGCGCATGCGCGTAAGAAGTATGTGACGTAAATGTGTGTGATTTTTAATAGCCTTCTACAGCTAATTAAGTTGAAGGGAAATATATCTTAGACTTTAGTAAATTCGTAACTCTCACGCTCTTGATGAGAATAGATTACGCTGAAACAATATGTTACTTGAATTTAATAGATTAATTGCACGCGTACACTGTCTTAAAATTCATTGGGAAGTTACATTTAAATATAATTGTTTTAGAGTGTAAGAATTGCGAAGCAATATGTTGTGTGTTTAAAATAAGCCATGGTTTGCGTTAATTAATTTCATGCACTGTACTTCCGGTTAAACATGATTATTAATTAAACGTTAAATAAGTAGAGTATCGCGTAGGCTTATGTTAGAATAATTTGTTCATTGACATATTCCTGGAGCGTTTTCTTTTAATAAGGCGCAGCTTGTTCCCGTTGCCTGATTGGTTAGAGAGCCCAGTTAAATGATACCCGATTCAGTTCTGGGTGGTGCCCGAAATATTTTAGTTTTTGTATTTTGACTATGATATTCAAATTAATACAAGCGCCAAGATTGATTATAACTGTTGTACTTGTTTAAGGTGGGATGACAAGGAAAATGAGCTTAGGTTCATATTTTTGGAAGACTTTAGAGTAAAAAAAAAACATTTTGGCCAAAATAAATTAATGATTACTTCATAAGATAATATATTTAGTTTAACGCACATAGAAATTGCAACAGTTTCTAAATATTTGACATGGGCATCGCGAAATTTAACATGTACTTTTTCTGCAAATTCAAAATTTCATGCTCAAATACTAATACGCATATTACAACTAATCAAGATAAAATTTTAACGTATCTACTGAAGCGACATCTTATTTTAAGTTTTTTTGTCATAAAAATTACTTGATCACTCGTGTTTGCATCCACTATTCCTTAAGTTGGTATGAGCTATGTGCTAATTTAATCAAGCCTGAAATATTTGTATATAGCTATTCAAATTAAAAGGTGTAAAGCTTGAGTACATATTTAATAAACTATGCCTAGAATATTTTAAATATGCTCTGAGTAAAAAAAATATATTTGTGTTGAACAAAGGAATTTTTACGGTGTAGTTAAATTATGAGAAGTCTGCTGATAAAGGACGTCTACTGCACCAAGGAGATTAGGTCGAGAATCACCATGGCCAAGGAAGCTTTCAACAAGAAGACGTTACTGCTGATCAGCAAGTTGAGCTTAGAACTGAGGAAAAAACGATAAAATGCTACATTTGGAGCATCGCGCTGTATGGAGCAGAAACTTGAACTCTTAGGAATATGGAAAAGAAATGCTTAAGAGAGAATTGAAATATGATGCTGGAGAAGACTTGAGAAGATCAGATGGACATAGAGGGTGACAAATGAAGCAGTCCTAAGAAGAATGGGTGAGAAGAGAATCATTTTTGGATGTGATTCTTCATTGCAAAGCAAGCTGGATCGGACACAGCCTTAGGAATAACTGTCTTCTGTACTACGTCATGGAAGGAAAGATTGGGGAAAAAAGGAGCTTAGGAAGAAGGAGGATTCAAATATTAGATGACTTGAAGGAAAGAAGAGAATTCTGTGAACTGGAAGAGGAGACAGAGGACAGGGTGCGTTGGTGGTCTAAGTTCACTGCCAAAAGGAGTGAACCTGTCGTGAAACAGAACAGCTAATAATAAGAATAAGTCAAAGTCCTATATTCATTGGTTTTGATAGGAATAATAACAATGTTTATTTTGTTAATAGTCAATAACAAATAATTATTAATATAAATTACTGAATTTTATAAAGAGTAGGTCATTTACTGTTATCTTAACAACTGTATTACAATTTAATGTATTTATAATCAAGAGTGTTACATCAGGTTCATTGTCTTATCCAAATAGAGTCCTCCATCATGCCCCATTATCAGCTTCCTTTTTTATATCCTGAAACTTAATCTTATTTTGCTGCTTGGTGTCGTCCATCAGTTGTGTTCGTGATCGTCCTGGTCCAGTTATCCCTTCCACCTTGTCATCTACTATATCATTAACAAGCTATTTCTTCTCAGTGTATGAATCAAACAGTTGAATTTAATGGTAGAATACCAGCGAAATGATTTTTTCATTTAATCTTCCTAGAAATTCCTTATTAGTCACCCTATCTTTCCCCTTTATCTTGCAGATTCTCCTCCAGTATTAAGGTTCGGCCAAAGGGAGCGAAAGTATTTTTACAGTTTTTATAGGATTGAAATTTTTTGCCTAAATAAATCAAATATTTTTCCAGTAGCAACATAGAGTTTAGTTTTCTGCACATGCTAATATCAACAGATTTTGAATATATGTAAAGGTGTCCTGGAATTTTGTCAAAACCTTTTAAATAAACAGAAAAAGTTTTGACAAAATTCCAGGACACCCTTGACCGATTTTCAAGATCTGTTGATATGAGCATGTGCAGAAAACTAAACGCTATATTGCTACTGGAGAAATATTAGATTCATTTAGGCCAAAAGAATGTAATGCTATAAAAACTGTAAAATAACTTGCGCTCCCTCTTGCCGCAACTTAAATCTCTATTCAGATATATATATAATCCTTTTCTAGTTTCTATTTGTAAAGGGGTTGTTTCATTACGAGTTTTGTACATATTTTTAGGTAATTTTTTATAAATTTGTAGCACTTTTTAAAAAGATTATAAGTCCATTTATAGGTAATGTTTTGATCATTTTTATGTCATCAAAATCCGGGCCCTACTTATAACATGATTTTAAAGTAGTTATCTTGTAACCACAAGTTAACATGGCTGTGATTGCAGATAGCATGATTTAGCTGACAGTCCCACACGTATAATATAGAATCACGTCTCACATAATGAGGTTCACTAAAGAGTCACATGAGTTTAGCAACGCGAGAAATCAATAAGTGAAAGTCAGTGGTGGATGGTGATGTAAAATCTAGGATGTCCACAAATTCAAAATTGTAAATGAAGAATATTTTGAAAATATATACATATATAGTTTGAGTATATCAAGACAATAGTGCCATAAATATTTGGGCCCATATGCGAGTGGAGTTTAATTAAATTAACATAGTACATGCATACGTATAAATAGGCCTACATACATTATATACTGTATATCTAAATATTTACGTAGGCCTACATAGAATTTAAATTCAATTTCTAGGGGTATAATGAATGATCAATATTTCAAAGTTAGCTTATCTTTCAATTGGCTACAACCCACTTTGGTGTTCACATGGTCTAAGGCGCTACTATCACAATATGCTGGATTGCCAAATACGGGGAGATCGGGGTTCTTTCCCGGTCAGTTGTGGTGAGTTTTCCGAAATGGTTTCCCACTCTCCTTCCCCGCAAATGCGGGTACACTTCCTCTAGATTCAACCATAATAATCCACTAATACATTAGTGATATTAGAATGGGTAGTAAGACGCAGCGCTAAAAAATTGCTTATATTTAGTTAAAGTTAATACTAACACACATTGTTTTGAAACATATAGATCTATTTGAAAAGGAAAATTTATAAAAAAAATGTTTGAAAAAAATATTGTGTGTGTCTGTGTGTGCTCTGTCTTGCCACCCACTCTAAGTATCCATATATTCACACCAATGGGATAGGGATAAGTAAAGTAGCATTTTGAAGAAGTATTTTTTAGCATTTGAGGGAATAAGAGTGGAAAGCCATTTCCCTAACTAACCCAAGTGGAGTTCAAACACTGACCACCTTGTCACCGGCCAACAAGACCAGTTGAGGTTAAGGTCACGTGCCCACCAATGAGGGGATAAGTAAGACAAATTTCGTTTTGAGGGAAAACATTAATGTAAGCAATAAATAACATTTTTTAGAATATATCAATATTAATGATTTTAAGAGTAGATACATATCTAAATAACACAATAACATGGATGTAAAGTAATGTTTATATTTTTGTTTGTTACTTAGTAGATATAATTAATTATAAATATCTAATTAAGTTGGTCATGTTTGCCTCCGAGCTGTTTGAGGGGGTGAGGAGTGACGGAGGAGGCTTAAGGAGGATGGTAATAGGATGCACAAGGAAAAACATACAAATCTGGCAAGTCTGTAGAATGAAAAAGGAAGAAAGATAAATTGAATCTCACTATAATTTCCATATAATTAGAAAAAAGTAGAGGAAGGCGATCTTGTTGGTGAAATCCTATTTGGGATTGAGCCACGATCTCCCCCAGTAAGATACACGCAACCAGTGGCACGCCTAGAAGTGTACTTTGGTAGGAGGAGGTTTACTTATGTCATATTTTCCAATGTCCAATTTTCCAATTTTAATGTGTCTGTATATACCTTTAGAATGTGGACCTTGATGGTTTTGGGGTAAAGTGCTCACCTCAGGACCCGATGTTCGTGTGTTCAAACCTAGCCGGGGTCGACGGTATAAAAATCCGGAACACAACTTACTTCGTGGGGGAAGTCCCATGTCGGTTGGGGCATGTAGACGTACTGGAAAGATTGGTAGGCCCTTCCACGCGCTACGGGGAGCCCCCACACTTCCTGAACTCCCCTAGTACTCGAGATTTGTACCAGATGGTGCATGTAGCACTAACCAGCCAAAGAGTAGAATGGATGCCCAGCTCCGGATGGAAAGAAACAACACTAAACCAACCTTCGGGTTCTTTCTTGTCTTAGGAAGATTAACTTTTTTAATGTCAGAGTAAGACTGGTCGACACGCTCAACATATCTTCACTGATAGATACTCGATTATTTTTAAAGAAAGACCACTTTGACCACCAACATTGATTGAAAGTCTCTAAAATTTGGAGGTCTAGAGATACGTCTTATTTGATTTATTAATCAGCTAGAAATTATCAAACGCTTCCAATAATAATTTCTTACGCACTATTATATAATTTATATGTAAACATTATTAGTTAAACAGATGAAGAATATACAATTATTATATTATTTTTATTTCCACCATTGTGGCAACATGAGTTTACAGTTTTTCAATAAGGGGCTTCCTACGAAAATCAGACTGTAGTTATACTTTATATGCTGTAAGATTCAAAGAAAAGTATTTGCGGTTTTGGGGGGTTAGGGGGCAAACTCCCCACTCGCCCCTTCTACTCCGGGTGTACCACTGAGAGGAAGATTAACTGTCTAATCAAATCTGCTCTTTGTATCAACAAGAATTGTACACGGTTCCATTCTCTTTAATAAATGGAATGTTCCATGACTTTGGAGTCTTGTCATCAAAAATCCCACCAGGACAACTTGATGACCCTCCCAAGGTTGTCCAGTGTCCATCATCGGCGCGATACATCTATTTCCAGGTTATGCAAACCAAGATAAATGCGCGCGCATTTTGAAAAGTGTGGGAGCGTGAAAGGGTTTCATCAAGCGCCTTTATGGCGCGTTTATATCATTTCTAGGTCTACATTTGTTTAAATTTTTATCTTACAATCAGAAAAAAATACACACTTGGTTTTAGGGTTTTTTGTTTTATTTTGTTTATGTTGTTAGCGCCTGGGACCAACACTCTCAATCTTTTGTACTTCATATGGTTTTGAAACTCTGGACTACACAGGGATTTAATTTATAATCTTTCAAAAGTGGTTGGTCAAAGTCTAAGGCTTAACATTTAACGCTCTCGACCATGGCTCAGAGAAGTAAAACTTGGTGTGTTGCAATAGGTTAAAAAAGATACATCTATTAAAGCGTTACTTGTTTTTCCAGGGAAGAAGCTTATTTCATTATTACCATCATTATCCTATTTTAAAATATTTTTTGATCCAAACCAATTACCAAATGGGACTTTAACTCAGCTATAGAGCTAGTAGACCAAGGTTCAATCCACTGTGGGGCCTAAAATAATATCACATATATTAAAACCTCCATCTTTTTACTCATTTTTTATAATCATATCACCTTAGTAAAAACCTTTGAGAGCCATCAATAATAACGAGTAGGTGTAGAAAATCCAACAATGAAACAATTTTAGCCCAAATTGATGCCATCTGCCAAAATGGATCTATGCCAAACGTATGGCTTGACTTATGAATATATGAAAGTGGATTTAGTCTATCCTAACTGTCACATAAGTTCTGGCTTATGGCAAACTGACTATACACCCCTTTACTTACTGTAGGATATTTAGTGGCAGGCTAGCGTGTATATTTTTCTGAATATTTGCAAAATATTTGGAATTTTTATTTAAAACTAAGCTATTAATAATAATAATAATAATAATAATAATAATAATAATAATAATTTATTATTATTTATTCATTATTATTATAATTTATTATTATTATAATTATTATTATATATTATTATATAATATTATATATTATATATTATTATAATAATAATAATTTATTATTATTTATTCATTATTATTATAATTTATTATTATTATTATTATTATTATTATTATTATTATTATTATTATTATTATTATTATTAGCTTAGTTTTAAATAAAAATTCCAAATATTTAGCATATATTCAGAAAAATGTATACACGCTAGCCTGCCACTAAATATTATTATTATGTTAAATATAAGGGAATGGGGCAAAGGCGTAGAGAGTTTATTTTCCTAGGATTCCGCTAGAATATTTGATTATACCTTTTGCCAATAAATGATTGTATACGTATAGGCTTATATGAAACCTCCTTAGGGGATTCAATTCTCCACAACCCCTCTTTCTACACCATTGGTTTATGGATAGGGAGGATATTTGAGAGAAAGTGCACCTGCATTCTCTTATAGAAACGATGAAGAAACCATATTAAAAATGATGTGTTGTAAACAACTCCCAGTACACCCAGTCGAGATTTGGGCCTTTAGCTCCCAGCACTGGTAATCTTGTCTAGTGCCAGCCTGATTCCTTAAACCATGTGACCAACAGTGCATGTGATAAAATGTTTTTAACAACTACTTATATACATGATTCTCAAATACGTGTAATTTAATTCAATTTGCGGGATTTTAAAATAAAAGTTTCTTTACTAAAGCTTTATTTTCTGAAAATTGAAAAATGACACCTGGACACGGGAATCGAACCCGTGTCCAGGTGTCATATTTCAATTTTCAGAATATGATATCTAGGTGGAGTAATCCCCACTAATAAGCATAAATAATAGCTCTGGCTATTAATTCTTAAAGCTTTATTGACACGCTCGCCGAAAATAGAAAGCAGAACCTTCTTCAGTGGCGCATCAATTCACACGCTGTATGTGGACCCATGATGCATTGCAACAATAATTTAAAACAGCTGATTACTAAAATATTTTATTTTCTAGTAGATAAACATATATTTTAGATCATTCTCCCAATGGATGTTTTCAAATTATAACGCTGTGTTGTGACACAATTCATTACATCGATAAACATGCTTTATTTGACGGGTTACTTCACATCTCCTCACAAAGGCCAACGAAGCTGTTTGCTAGCTTCTGGCTGTAGAGCGCATGCGTTGTCAAATCCGCATGCGCACTGATTTGAGATGGTTGGTTCTGAGATTTGATTGGTTCTCCTGTGCCAAACATCTCAGGCAGAGCGGGCAAAGTAGAGATGAGTTGAACTTTAGCAAAACAGCTCGCGCCGATAAGGCAGAAATCTTGTGATTGACTTAGAGATCGTCACGTAACCACTTTTCCGTGTTCTGCGCTAGTTTTTCGGTAAACGTGTGAATCCACACAATTGTGGATTTCTCCAAACTAGGTTCTGAAAAAGAAAACATGACCTGTGAGTGTTAATTATTATTGTTATTTGAGATATTTAACGTGAACTTTTTAAGCCAACTGATTATATCAGCGCACAACTTATTAACTAACTTAAATCTATAACAGACACAACATCCAGCCCCCAGCCGTTAATTCGTCACAAGGAAAGACGAAATCCACATTTCACCACTAATAATTTTTTCATCCATGCCAGGAATTTAACCCGAGTACCTTAGCTCACTAGACAGACACCCTACCACTAGGCTAAGGGATCGGACACCTGTTAATTAATACCTAAGAAAAACAAGCCCAATTTACACTGATATACAGGGCTAAGAAATTACTTCAAACTAAACAAAAATAGTTTACAACAAATTGGGACATATTTAATTAAAATGAAAAAAAACCTATTTTATTGATCCAATATTCGGTGTTGTCAAGTGATGAATGTAGAAAACAGCATTTTGAATAATTTTCTGGTAAAAGCGTGGTCTTGTATTTAATATCCCAGCTAACCGGTCGTGAGAGGGGCTCTTAAGAAACTAACTCATAATGAATACTGAACCATTGGGTCAAGGTTATAGTAATCATGTCATTGGACAAATTTATACACTTAATTATTAAATTATAGGTCCTAGGTCTAAGGGTTCGGCCTGACTGACCGAGCGTGCGAGCGACTAAAATATAAAATAGAACACATTGGTTGTAATGAGAGGTGGCCAGACTGGAGCGAGCGAGCGAGCACGCTTGAAAGATAAAACTGGCTGTATTTTTCAAGCGCGTGCGCTCGACCCGGTACAGTCTAGTTTACAGGCGCTAGACAATATTATTGTATGTTGGTTCATTGAGTGCGAGGAAAACTTCTCATTTTGATATTTTTATTAATGTCGGTAGGTTTAGCACACTTGCTACGAACGGCCTAATTTAATTGGTAAGATCATAAACCATACTTATATGTATATATATGTAAAACTGATATGTTAAAATACTTCAATGTTATCAAAGTAGGCCTTTACAAATAAGAATCGCCATTAGCGTGGAGAGAGGAGGAGAAAACCACAACAATAAATCACTTGTCAAAAACCACCCTCATTTCACTGAGCCAAGATTCGTAGCCTCCTTGTCAACAACTATAAAGAGCTATCTGCTAATTACGTGCTCTCTCGCTCGCACGCTTGTCAGTCTGGCCGAACCCTAAGTCATAAGTACGGATTGTGATTGTGTACTCTCACTAATTTAAACCCACACAAATGGGCATGTGGACAAAGACGTCACTATCGTCTGGCTTAGTCTTCCAACAATGGGGAGGTCAAGGCTCGAATCATTCCTAAGTGTACTGAAGGTGGTTTTTTCCTAAACGCTCTTTCACTCTCTCCCCACGCAAATAACCAGTTCACGCTAACTTTTCTTTTCATAAGAGTTGAAAAGTGATTCTCAACTATTCAATATTCCCCCGCCTCACAGAATATTCGTTTTAAAAGTGATATAAATTTACTTCACTTGTCAAAAAGTCTAAACAGACTTGCCAGGGGGATATTACGGTACATACTTTTAGTAACATTTAAAGTTTAAACTATCGGCAAAGACCAAAGTTACTGTTAACGAACTTTGTGATAGTAAATCATTGTTAAGTGTAAAAGTTCCTGGACTTGATTTTCATGTTCAAAAGTAATTTTTAACCATTTATTTAATATGTCGTGACCTACCCCCTGTGGGCTTGATCTGTAAAAGGATAGCTTGCGGGAGAGGTTAGGTTGCAGGCAAGGTAATTGTGTGATCTTGAAATAATTCGTAGGGTTACGAATTTTGGTTTAATAGTAGTTACTAAAATATAATAAAAATATGTTATGTTAGTTGAAAGATAAAGAATTAATGAGACTGGACGCCCTAGCTCGTGGAAGAACTGGCCTAAATAGTGAATACCTAGACCGATGAATTTGACTGTTACAATGCGTGACCTCTACAGAACTCAATATCGGGACCCTGGGCTCAACGGATGCCCTCTAAGTACAAGGGCTACTGATGACCAGAAGATGTCGTCTGATACGGTACGGCCTAGTGACCGCCTGTGATATAGATGGAATTGTGACAGCCCCATTGCCAAAAAGTGAAGGTATTTTATACCACGCAATGGACCCTTTTCTGGCCAACTAGCTCAATCGTTGTTATGAATTGTCAGCGCTCTCCTGTGATCTTTCTAATACGTTACCTCATACATGCTAAGCTAGCGATTTTAGCGCGTGCGTCCACTCGAGTTATGTAAATCAAAACAAACATTCAAACATTGCTCAGCGGTTTTGAAAAATATTAAATTTATGTAGTTACTGCTCCTATACAATAGGATGCACCCGTTTGGTGGATGCACATTCTTTAAGCGCACTCGCAAGATGCGTTATAATTGTTTTCTACCTAAACAAGGACTGTCATCAATGAAATGTTAGGAAACGTAACTTCAACCAATATAACTGCATCATCAAAGTCATATTTTTCTAAATAAGAATACAATTAATATACACGTGTTTAAATATTTGTTATGTATTATTAAAGTATTTAAGACGCAATATCTTTTACAATAGGCCTATATTTCCAGGAACTGTTATCCTAGATAAAATAACGATCTATTTTATTCGAATACAGCAGCGCACCTATGTTTGTTTTTGATTGGCTCAACGTAAGTCAACGAAGTATTACCCAATTTCTCACGAATGTACTTTACGGTACATATGTTCGAGCTAGAGGAGCTATTCGATATAATTTCGCGTATTTATTTGTGAATTCATAAGATCTACAGTTGTAACTTTTGATTTATATTATCAATACCTTTAAAATAACACTATGTTATTAATATTAACAGCAAATAATATGTTTTTATTTCCTGAATGATTAGTAAGAATATAAGAACTGGATAGTGGTCATATGTTTCAGAAAAGTTTATTCTGACAATTCCAACCTACGACTGTGATAACTTGTGTTATTGTAGACAGACAGTACTACGAGTTTGACAAGTGGGTGTGACTGATTGTAGATGAGCCATTAGAAACTGATATTAAGAAGTCGTCTTTCCAATATTACCAGTTTATTTCTCTATTCGCAAGATCCTGGAGAATGGGTCCACAAAATACTGGCAATTTCGACAGACAAGCTATATAGATTGTGGAAAGGTAATAAAACTGAGCAACTGGTCTCTACTAACAGAAATAAAATAGATTTACTTGCCATAAAAACCCTTGATGGTCAAGGCAATTTGTTTGGTTGAAAAAAAATACATTGCGGTATTCACATTAAAACTAACTTGTTAAAAGGTAAAAAAAAAAGTAATCAAATGTCACAATAAAGAGTTAAGGCAATGAAAATTTCAAGATACAAATTTTTCGTCTGAAAAAATTAAATACTTATATTATTTTGTGAATAATGACGGTGCATGCTTAAATTCAACTTTGCACGGATATAATATTAACAGTTAAAAATGAAACACCACACACTCAAAACCTTACAGTGGACCCATTTTAAATAAATTTGATCAATATTGGTCTTTGTCAATTTTGAAATATTACATCTTCCGGGTAAAGATATATTCCTTGTTGTGGATATTTAGGAAAATCTTTTTGTTTAAGAGGTGATATGTTTTCTTTTTGTAGAGCACAGGGGCTACTAATTACTTAATCTAAGGTGTAGGAATTAGGAGGGTAGCGTTTACAAAATGTTTCCCAATTAACGTGTTGAAAGAAAGGGAATCTCACAGTGAAAACCACTTCTAAACACCGCTCTCTCCGTCAACTGTAAGCAAATGCAATGCAAATTTAAAGCGTTAGACTGCTCGACAACCGCCGTGGGTATCTGAATGTTACTATCCGCACCAGTGGTCGGGTAGTCCAAGGCGTCGAGATTGCGGTATATGAGATTACTGGAGACATTTAGAATCTCAGCTCATGTTTTATGTGCCCCGAACTAAAATAAATGGATGTTATTATTCTCTCTTTCCCTATATATATATGTCCGTCTGTTGGAGCTAAAACCAAAATAATTTGATGAATTTCATTCAAACTTGATATTTAGATGTTTACGGTCATACGTCAAAGCGACATTGTGATTTTAATTATTGATCAAAAAATAAGCTTACTTTTCTAAAGATTAGTTTTGGAAATTTCAAAATATTTAGAAAATAGCTATAATGATTCTTTTTCGAAAGGATATTTTGAGAGTATTTTACACATATTTCCTACTTGTTTTTATGGAGAAAAAAAATTGAAGGGTACTTTATAAAATACTTATATTTGAAAACTTGAAATTGTTTGAAAATGGGTTTAACATTTTTGTATCTGGGTATTGTTTGACCTGATAAAAAACACTGTATGGCTGTTTTTCGAAGAAAAATAATCTATTAGAAGTTTATTGAAAACTGAGTTTCGAGCATTGTGTTTGAAACTATAATAAATTATATGAAAAAATAATTTGTATGATTTTATCACATGATTTTTTAAATTGTAATTTAACTGTAGTCTAATAATATATGGTGTTTGTCTAGTTCCCACAAATCCGATTGAGCAACCCGCTCAGAACATAAACATCATAATGTGTTGGTTGACGACCTTTCATAAGGAACAGTTGACAATTTCACTCAACAAAATATATATGTTTTTTAAAGGACAAAATATGTCCCATTCTCTTATTCTTCCAAGTTTCGTTTCAAGGCAAATATCTGGCGAGGCTGGCAAAGTAAATGTTTGGTGCCAGATCGTATTTTAGTTGTCAGTTCAGTCTGAGCAGCAGGCGACAGACGGTAAGAATATAAACTCTCGACTAACTCTCTTTGATATCGCGGGTCAGTAGGTTATCATTCAGACACTTGTCACGTATGATTTCTTACGTAACAAAATGTACCCCAAACAAAATAAAACTTTCATTTAACGAAAAATTAACAGGTCATCATTCTTACCTACCTTTGGAAAGAAAGAAACAAAATAATAAGTCAAAAATCCTTATTGTCATCGTTAAATGAATCGTGTAATATAACAACTTAAACAGGGCTCTAAAAAATATGTTTGGAAAAAAAAATTGTATACGAATCAATCCACTACCTGGTTTTAAAATTTATGACATGTCTTTAATCACAGTCCCGTGTTTTTTTTTTGTTTTTTTTTACGACTTACGTAGTCTATGTCATGTTATGTCAGTTGTAATGGTCGTGTGAGAAGGGCATGAATTCGATATTATGAGCTGAAAAATACGACTCGTTGATTTTATGTCGGTAGGAGAGTTATTACTCTACAGACATAGTCTTTGTAGATTTTTTTTTCTGAAACAAGATTTTGTTGTAGATTTCTATAATTTCAATCCTGATCCCGAAATATTGATATTTACTAAAGCTATTTCTGTATGTATGAATACATGCATGTATATGGTTTTTATATTTATGTGGAATCTGAAAGGATGGATCTTTTTCTTTTTTTCAAATTCTTCTTTTAATATATATAATAATCTCCTTAGGTGAATAATGAGAGTGTAAGTTAGTAAAGGTAGGGAAATGCACGCTATTACTCGGTTATTAAGTTGTTGACATCTCGCCTGCCATCCTGGAATGTAAAACTCAGAAAATACAAAAAAATAATATCACTGTTTGTTATCTATAGGTATGAAACGTGGTCTCTTACCTAACATAACGAAGACAAATTTAGAGTGTTCAAAAATAAGGTGCTTAGGAATATAAGGGGATGAAGCTACTGGGGATTGGAAGAGGTTACATAATTATTAGTTACATAACCTGTACTCAGCACAATACATTGTTAGGATAGTCAAATCTCGTATATTATGGTGGGAAGGACATGCAGCGCGAATGGGAAATTATATAAAATTGTTCAGGGTACTGACTGGTAAACCTAATGGGAAGATACCATTGGGAATACCTAGACGCGGATGGGAGGAAAATTTTAGAATGGGCTTTAGAAAGATAGGCTGTAGTGAGGTGGACTGGTGGGCTGGATAGGACTAGCTCAAGATAAGGGTAGGTTTGAATGAGGGGGGGCTGTATAGAACCAGCTCAATATAGGGATAAGTGGCGTACTTTTGTAAGTGCGGAAATGAACCTTTGATTCCCTAATTCCATAGAGTAAGTTCTTTATTAAAGTAAATACTCAAAAAAGTGTTTGTCTAAAAAGGCTTTGGCAATTTATATAAACATTCATTTATATATATAGAGGTTGATGTAGAACATAGCTCATATCTTGTATGCCCCCAAAAATAATAGAATTGTGTCCATATTAATGTTTACTTCTTAAAATGTGAAAGTACTAGGCTATACTAAGGTGGGCTTATTGCTTGTTAAAAAAATTAAAGGTGCTTTAACAGTTGAGCAGAAATTTATAAAAGCCAGAAACCAAGTGTGTTTATAACGTTCCTGGTTGGAGCTGTCCACCAGTAGAACAAACAGGGCAGAAGGAAAATACAAATGACCATACAGTGTGTGTTGTGATCCCCCTATTAGATTACATCATTCGAAACACAAAGAAACATCATATGCTCCTATACCAGTTAACTTTCGTTTCACAGGTATATATAACTTAATGATCAAACAAAATGTGTAGATTTGTTGAATTTTCAGTATGAAAGATATCCCCCTATAAGAGTACATCATTCAATTCACCATTTCTACGTTCCTCTATGAGTTGCTTTGTGTTTCCCGGTCATTCATTGCGTAGTAATAAGCCAAAACACATAAACACTTTGATTTTTCAAAGTAGAAAGTTTAAACTTTCAGACTATGTCAATTATGTCTAGGCTCACATAAAATAGTTATGTATTTATTCTAGGTAAATGCCAAACTCATGTACTATAACAGTTGTACAAATATTTAACCTAAGCAGATCATCTTATCGGCAATATCTTAGCTATCTTTGCATATTTTCATCGGTGCATATTTAACATAAGCTCACTTATGTAATAATTATGGGTGTTCTACCTGAAACATTGGTGCGAAAAAGTCTGCCTGGTAAATTTTTACATTTTGATTAGTTTAATTAAAATAGATGTCATTGTTTACATGCACTTAGTATCGTGGAAGGAATCGTGCGTTATTATAGTAAATTCAGAACCGATTATAATCTCCCAATCTCACCGTTTGTCATATTATGTAAATATTAAATCTACTATGACCGCACTAGGTCTCTAACCCAAATCTTTCATATTGCGAAAATTATTCCTAAATTTCCAAAAGATTTATTTTTACCACTTTCACGACAAATAATATGATAGATTATACCAAACCCAGGAATAATTAGCATATAAACTGAAGGTTGTCCAACAAATAAAAATAAAGGTTGAAATAAAATAGTATCACCACCTACTGCAGGGTCAAAAAGGGATGTAGGCTATTTAAAGTTTGGGCATTTCCTAAGACACTTTTGTTTAACAATAACTATTCTTGTAGGGAGAAACGTATAGAAAATATAGACAAATATCTATTTTTCGACAGTCATCATTCATAACATTTCAATATATTGTTAGTATTATTGCATTAAAATTGATGTTTTATTTCAAGAGTGACTCTTCAAACCGCATGACGTATGGATTTATAAACGTAGTTCTAGTAGACTAGTATTTGTAGATATCAGATAGAGCCTACTGCTCTCTCTACCAGAATCCAACTATACCTGTACTAGCTTTGTTTGAATGCAACTAAAGTGCAGGTATTTACTCATAATGTCAAGTTGACAAAGATAGATTTTATTTGATATTTTAAACACACCAATTATTCAATGAATATTAGACTGTTCAAATATTAGGCTAAGTGTTAATTAAATGAGCTTATTTCAATGTTGTTCAAATAGCCGGGTTTGTCTGTTTGATAAGATCTCACACAAGTAATTTATATTCTTACATGCATTTCATTGCATCCAAACAATTCACAATACTTTATTTAACAATTACATATCTATTCGTAGATTGATAACAAAGCTTTTAAGCAGATAGTATGGTTCAGGAACTTACCCGGGAATTTATTATGGGGTCAGAAGTGCCAACTTTTTTTTGTAGGGGGGAGAGGGGGCAAGTAAATTCACATTTAACTTAATGGGACCTCCAAGTAAAGCATTTTCTATCTCCCCTTATCATCCATTAATTTTCTTAGTTCTAATACATAGTTTATCATAAATGAGCCAAGTGTGTTCTCAAATTCCTTTATTTTTGACTACCTATGTTTATTAATTCTGGAAAAAATATTTAACAATTCAAATTTAATCAGCTGTTATCGTTAATCTAGTTTGATGAATGATTGCCATAATGATCAGATTTTGAAAAATATTGAGACTGGAAGCAAAGTTTTTAAGTAAAGAGCCAGTAAATAAATAATAAACGTGTGTATTTAGTTTAACTATTTGGTAAATATGACGGTATATATTCTACATGATTAACTCGGGTCCTTAGAGCAAAAGTTGACATCCATTAGTTGTAGAGTCCATGTTTAAGGAGTTAGTATCTTCTCAGTGAACATTTAGAATAGCAAGATGGTCCAGGCGTTTCTGGATCATGATGGATCTCAGGTAGGTTTTCAGTCTTATCAGTCTTGAAAATGACCACTCTGATGTGGAAATTTATACAGAGCTCGTTGGGAGGAGTCGGACGAAATTCACCAGCTCTGGACCTATGTCCTTCATTTGATGTTTTTCTGTAGAAAGTCAACTCCAGTGCCACGCTGACAACCCTTTCGTTCCTTGTTTTCAAGATATCGATAAACATATATCCGTTTAGAACCACTATTTCTCCATCAACGTCATCCTTAAAATATTCACTGAACTCATGAAACTCATTACTCATGCCGGTGAGAAAGTTTCCGGCGTTTACTATAAAGTCAATAATCTTGGACATGAATTGACTTCTGATTCACTCTACGATCATATCGATGCCTTAATTGATCACTGATGGTAGAATTACTTCGGCGGGGGAGGGGGGGTATTAAAGGGAAGAACGTCTCTGCTGCTTGCATCATCTAATTGGTGAGGAATTTTCCTTCTTCTTGGCAGCTTCTGTTGTGCAACTTTTAAATTTTCTGATTTTGAATTTGTATTGAATCAGAAAGTTTCATACTGCGTCTAGAATTTTCTTGGGAGCTCAAACAACGTAGAAATCATTTCTGAGGCCAGCTAAAATTAAAGTGATTTTCATTGAAATGCATTGTTGACCATATCCACGTGGCCGAAAACTTTTCAAAGTAAAGAAAGATGGAAGACAAAGCCAAACGTTTCCATTTTAAAGATAGCACCATTTGATTTGGAACTAGCATCCAATGTTTCTGATTCTGCTAACTCCTCCATGAAGTTAGCGATTTATGCTAATTACTCTATGAAGCTTATGAGTACGTTGCAATTAGAGAAGACGGGAGAAATAGATGTATATTGAACTGTCCAACAAGTTGGGAAAAAGGGACGCAGATTCATCTTGAACTAGTCCTATCAAGTCCACCTCATTCCCTATTTTGGTCTTGTTTTATCCAGTCAAACATATTACACCCTAATTCTTATGTTATCCTCCCATCTGCGTCTAGGTCTTCCCATTGAATTTGCCAATCAATATCCTGAACATGGTTGCATACCCTACCCACCATAAGCTGTGAGATTTGACAATTGTAATAATATCTGGTGACAGATATAAAGTGTGTAAATCACCATTATGTAGCCCACTCCACTCCCAAGTAGCCTCAGCACTTTTCTGACCAAACAATCTTTGGTTTAACAGTTTTTACGAATATTCCTACCATACTGGTAATTTATAAACAATACATTAACATATTCCTTCCTTTGCTCCATGTCATTGATGTCTTGGCGTTTTCGGCCAAATTACGACCGTAGTGAGTTTTGTTGGTATACCTTTGAAAGTTGATCAGGCTTGGTTACTGAATCTAGTGTATTCGCGTAGCTTCCTTTATTCAGAGATATGAGTACAAATAATTAATGTTTTATAATACGTGCGCTAAAGTTATGTAACTATAATAAATATTTGGTTGCGTTAAGATATTATTTTGAGCAACATAAACAGTCAAATAATAACAATTACTGGGTAAGTTCTTGTACAAGGGGTTGGATACAATAATTGTAAATTATATGACCAGTTTAAATGTACCACTAGAACAATTTTTAAAATATATTAAACTGGAAAATATTGAACAAGAAATATATTTTCCTGACTATTATTCTACTAAAATTTTTGGATCATGTGAGTTTGAATTTTTATTTATATGTTGATGAGGTTGAAGGACTAAATTTATTTTAAATTTATAGCTATTCGTATCTGAAAGTTGTTGATTCTTTTTCATTTGAGTTGGTCTTGATTTTTTTACACATACATCTGAGACCTATTTTGGAGATCACTAATTTAATATAATTTCAATACATTACAATATTATGAGAATTTTCTTTAATTTTAAAGCGAAGGTTCTTAATAAATAATTAACAATAAAACATTCGCAAACATATAAGCTACAATATAGGAAATAAATACAAATTGAATCTATATTTAAAAAATAATGAATAGTCATATCCATTATCAGCCCACTTGAGAGTTTAGTTCTATTTTCTACTCTAAACAGTGTGCTCAGTAGCCTTCATTTTAATTAAGCTCCTAATATACCAGCACATTAGGTTGTTCGTGATAAGGGTTGATTACTTTATTTTGATAATTGGTATGGCCTTACGTCATTTTCAAGCAGTTCATGTTTTAATTTTAATAAGACACACCTAAGCTCTCCAAGGTATTTCGTAGATAGCTAATTTCAGCATGTCTTAAAAGAAACACAATAAACTTATTGTTTGAACATTCTATTTTTCGTGACGAAGAAATAAACTGCTTGTATCCTAGCAAATGATTTTAAGAAAATGCATCATCAATAATCTAAAGAGCGCATTGAAAACCATAGAAAGCCCCAATTCAGTGCATCTGACGGGATTCAAACTCCTGATAGTCCTTGTTTTCAGATAATATAATTTATGCTACCAGGATAGAGTGTGTATACTAGAATTTAGATATAAAACTTTTATAAATTACAAGCATCTTTTTATGTTTTCAAATTATTTTAATTTTTATTAGCGTTGTTTTATGATGTGGTTAAGATATATCAAAAGTAACAGCTTAAAATCAAATGACTTGACGTATGAATACATTAAAGTAGATCTAGTAGTTTTACTAACTTTCAGATAAGGTTCTTCTGCTTCGATGGTCAAATGCTCTAAGGTGTCATTCTCAAAATAAACTAGACCACCTATGACGGGAAGATTGGGCTTCGAATCCTGATCGGGTGTATAGGGGATATTTTTTTCCCTGAATTGCCTTCCACTCTTTCGCCATGCGAATTGGGGTACATTTCCTTGAATATTTGCCTTATTAACCCTACTATAATTGCATAGTTAATTTTATATGTATAATATGATGAAATTATTGAGTGTATATTATATATGTGTGTATAATATATATAGGCCTGAACGGATAGTGACTCTAATTTTAGCCTTTGTTGCTATATTCTTGGTTTAGTTAGTTTGTAAGTGGTGTAATAGTAATTTAACTTTGTGCTGATAAAGTGTTGTTTGGAAAATAATTGATGGGCTATAGAGCAAGTGCATGGGTTGTAAGATGTTGAAGTAAGGTTGTGGTAAGTGGTCTAACTCGAGAAGATTGAACCCTCATCTTTGTTATGATTACAATCCAACCCTTATTTTTGAGAGGGTAATTAGTTCCCGGTGCTATGGGGTAATGCTCTCTTCAGTCAGAGCTGCTGGGTCACAATTGATCACTAGGAAAGGGGTGTGATGACAAGATGGGGGAGTAACAAGCCCGCCAACATGCAGGGAGGGGCAACATATAATTTACACGTGACATACCTATTCAAAATAATAGCACGCAAATACAATCATATCTATGATCCTTACTCGTGGTATCAAAACTATCAAGAACCAAGAGAACTCATCTCAATGGATACATGGCCTACGGCGTCACTATCACAATAGTCTGTACTGTCGAAGACTGGGGAGATCGAGGTTCTAATCCTTGTCGGGTGAACTGAGGGTGGTTTTTTTTTTCCTAAATTGCTTTTTACTCTTCCTCCACACAAATGCGTATACACGTTCTTTAAATTCAACTTTCCTCATACCTAACACCACATTAAAATGATTATTTCATATATTTATAATCCAAACGCGGTGCTAAAAATTAAATCAAAAACTCAGAGCGGACTTGCATACAAATCTAATAAATGGTTCAACACGATCGTTTATATATTTTCTCAAAGAGTCTAAATAACAACACTTTAGAACCAGTAATTGTATGGATATAAAAATTATATATAGAAGAATAACGCTTGATGGTTCTATATAGTTTGTTCGGTAGAATTTGAGAGAAAATGTGTCTACATTTGATGGAGGGTAAGTGGGAAAATATTTAATATACCCTTCTGGTATTGGAAACCCAATATCCCTGTCACTATCAATCCAGTCCAACACGAGACCATGTAACTACCGATACGTATTTTATTTAGTTGAATGATCACCAATATAGGTGGATATTTGGATGGCTCAGTCGGTAGAGCAGTGGCTGGCGTGTAAATTTGGACGACCAGGGTTCAAATCCCTGTTCTAGTATTATTTTTCAATAACTACAAATTATTAATACAAAATATAATACTTAAGTAATGAGGTGATAATATATTTAACAAAGGAAATTGATAAATATACTATATATTTTCAATCAATTAAATTAAAAACATGATCTTGTTGAGACGGGAATTAATTATCATAATATTAATTATGAATAATTGTAATTTTTGCTCATGCAACGTAACCAGTCGTCTGAATCACTGAATCATTGTCGCCCAAGGAATTGTGTGTCGGTTGCACCTGGATATTTTCGTGACTGTAAAGTCACACATTATATTACAGGGACACATTTTGTATGGATGGAGAGAGGAAAACAATTTAGTTAGTAGTAGTAGTAGTAGTAGTTAGTCCACCCTCAGTACACCTGACCAGATTCGAGCCCCGATCTCCCCAATATCGACAGTTCAGTTAATTGCGAGAGTGACGCCTTAGATCAGTGGTTCCAAACTTTTTTGATCGTGACCCTAAATATAATATTTTTCCGGCCTGGCGACCATTATTTTCATATTAGTGTTTATTAAATTAATGTAATTGATTTAATTTAAATAAAATATCAGAATATTTTAATAACTTTATTATCAAACATAACACAAAGCACAATAAAGTGTAAGTGTACATTAAAAATTACTTTTAGTGAATATTTGATTTTGTTTCAATGTTCGATAGGTGACCAAAAAGTAGCATTCCACTGGTTCCTACTATGCTGTTTCATTTTTTGGAAAAGTTCTTTTGAATATTTATTTTGTATCGATAGATGTTATCAATTAAATTGTATCAATTTCAGTAGCTTTTTATTATTACGAATATAAAATTACACAATATGTTCCCGTGAAAAATGCAATTAGGGACAAACCAGAGTTTCTCAGTGACAATCATGATGATGCTTGATTTAATAGGTGAGTTCTTCGAGTTTGAGTGATATAATGATGAATATAGTACAACGCGAATCATTCTGAGGATCTTGATCGTTACAAGACCTAAAAATCCTTGTTCACAGAGTTTGGCTATATTGTCAGAAGAGGGAAAAGAGCCTTTGAACTTCCCAAGGCAGAATGGGTTGGTCCTTGAGCTGGGTACATAATTCTGAGTACACCAATGTCCCAAAACATTGTTTCAACAAGTTTGATATTTTCAGTATTGCAATAATTATTCATAAAATTTGAGACCTTCCCGTAACCCTCAGGAATCTCCTTACTGCCCCTATTAGGGTATTGACCCAGGGCTTGGTAACCACTGCCTCAGACCATTCAATCATTGAAGCTGGTTTTCATTTAAGAGCCGCAATCTAAGGATTTACACAATGTCACTAAATGTATGATTTTGGGACATTGATACCCCATCCTCTTTTGCACTCTCCCCTCCAGCAAAAAGGTAATTCTATATACAGGGTGGGGCGGAACCAATTATAAGATCTATGTTGAGTAAAGTGATGGACAACTTGCTGAGGTTTGCCTGACGTCCGGCGGAGCTCACCTGAGTCACATTATCTTCAAAAAGTTAAAAAGGGTAATATGTAGTTTGCTTTTATTTCGCTATTGAATTTTATTTTTCAATAAAGTGTTAATTTTTTAGTTTATAATAGTCTAATCAGTGCATAACCCGAACGGGTACTATAACGCAGTACTAAAAAAAAGTCAAATTGTTTTCGCCACATCCTGTACATGTTCTTTAGGAGTGTTCAATCATCTTAAAAATTATGATATACTTTGTATTTGAAACTAAATATTTAATCTTATATATTGAGCTACACAATTATTCAAAACAATGTCTTGTAAGAACAATTTTTTCATTGTTTACAAACATTAACATTTTTAAATAGACATTTACGAATTTAAGCTAAACCGTTTTGGTATACCAATCAAACAAATAATTAAAATATTTACGTTGACTACTTTAACTAGATACCTAGGGTATGCGGAATAGCTTCATATAATAAATAAAGGATAAACATTGCTAAAATATGGCAATATTAGATAGGTTTAATATGATTGGTTGGTAGTTATCGATAACTGCAATCTTAAGTGATTTTCTAACTTATGTCAAGAACAGTGACCATAAATACCTTGAGATAAAAAAAAAAGCACGTAGGAAGTTGAACAGGCTATAAATTAAAGTGGCATTTAATGCTTTTTTTGCCTATGCAATTAAAAAACATATGTTCAAAGATGCTGTTTAACATGGGCATAAAATAAACTCTTAACGTATATGATTGAATATAGCAGTGCTCAGTTATAAAAATAGATTTGATTATTTTATTGAAAACGAAGAGATTTTTTGAGTAGGATACAAATATACTGAAATCTTAACAATTATTTGAAAATAGTTTAAAGGAAATCCTCTAATTTCTGGGCTGTAGGATTAATTTTAAAGCTTTAGTCTTATCAAAAAATAATATCCCCTTACAAATAATTGAAAAATTCTTTTACGTGTGCATTTTTTTAAATATGAAAATATATAATATAAATGTTAAATTTGTTTATACCTATATTAATAGAGCTAAACACTAAAATAAATAAATGTTCTACTGGTAAATAGCAAAATTCATTACAATGTAGATCTGTTTAGGCCTTGTTAATAAACTGTTTAGTCTCCCTTTAAACGTGTCCCTCCGGATTATACGAATTGCACTAGGTCCCAAGCAATTAGGATAAATTAGGTTGTAGCCTGCAGTATACAATCTTAGTTTAATCCCTTAATTAATAAGTCTTGAACTCCCATTGATGTATTATACATTACATTTGGTTTAAATGTTTAGCTTGTTTAGTCTGGTTTTTTGTTGAGGGGGGGATAGGAGCTCGAATCCAGGCCACGTGTACTTAGTGTATTATTTTTAGATATCTTTACACCTTCCCTCCACTCAAATGCTGATACACTTACTCTAAAATATGCCTTTCTCACCTTACTTTACTAGGGTAACTAATAGCCCAGACGAATATTAAGACATGGTGCAAATAAATCAACAGTGATAATAAGCATTATTAAACTCCAACCCTATGTAGCATAGTTTTTACCAATTAAATTTCTAGGACCGGAAATGCTTTTCTACTAAACAAATCTTGAATGTTCCACAATCTGTACTGTAATAGTTCTTGATATATCTAGGCAGGGGTGGCGGAATCATATTTATATGAGGGAGAGGGGGGCAAAAAACTGTTTTAGGGACATGGCTTTAACCCCCCTTCCCCGCACACAGATAAATGTTTGAAAATTGGTTGTTCTTAATTTAAAAGCTATTAGGAGTGGTCATCCCACCCAGTTTTTTTAAAGATAGATAATGTGTATAAGCTAATAGAATATTCTTTCCCAGAAACCTTTTGAAATTTGGATGCCTCTAGAAGCTATTTTAAATAGTCCTTACACGGATTTTTTTTTTAAATATAGAATTTCCAAAGGCTATTTGAAGGTATTTTCCCCCTGACATTATTTGATATTTGGATGCTTCTAAAAGCCATATAAATTACTCCGCACGGCTCACCTGAATTTATTTAAATATTACATGCTTCTAGAAGCTGATTAAAGTGGTCTTCGATTGGCAATATTTTGAAAATTGGATATTTTTAAATGCTATTTTTAATGGTCCTCTTCTGTGAATATTTTGAATATTAGATGTTTCTAAAGTCTAGACTCTAGAAGATATTTGTAGTGGCCTTCAACCAATTTATTTTTGAAAATATAATGCTTTCAGAAACTATTTGGAGTGGTCTTAACATGATGTCAACCTCGGTGATCTTGGGGTAAAATGCTCACCTCAGTACCCGATGTTCGTGAGTTCAAACCCAGTCGGGATCGACGGACTTTTATTGAGCTATAAAAATCCGCAGTACAAATTACCTTTGAAGGGGAAGTAAAGCCGTTGGATCCATGTTGATTGTGGCCTATATAAGAACCCTGGAAGGTCTGTGAAAATACCTTTCCTGGCAAAATTGGTAGGCTCTTTTGCTTTAGTTCAAAGAAATCATCGTGTGCTTATATAATCAGTCAGA
Organism: Timema bartmani; assembly: GCA_902151455.1. NCBI lineage: Eukaryota > Metazoa > Arthropoda > Insecta > Phasmatodea > Timematidae > Timema > Timema bartmani. The sequence goes on along the minus strand of CABFWB010000623.1, from coordinate 156,936 downwards.
TCAGAAATTGCACGTTACTTACTTCAAATTAAAAAAGACTAAAGTAATGTTCTTCAAAGTTACATGCATCTAGAAGATACTTGGAGTGGTCCTTCCCTTTAAATTTTTGAAATTTTGATGGTTCTGGAAGCTATTTAGAGTTGCCTCACCTGATTTTTTCTGACAGCTAGAAGCCTCTAGAAGCTTTTTGATGTGGTCTTCTCCAGCAAATCTTTGAAAATGGAATCCATCTTGAAGTCTTTTGGAGCATGATCTAAGGCCATCTTTCATATTTGATAATATCAAAGCATATGAAATATATTTAGGGGGGATAGGGGGGGGGATTTTTTTTTTAAGGGAGGGTAGTGTATTTCCTGCTCCCACGGTTCCGCTACCACTGTTTCTAGACATATATAATGTGATATAATGTCGGCCTTATTTTAAAATATACTGTTTAATACTATGGTTATTAACGAGTTACTGTATATTCGCACACCTTAAAAACAAGAGCAGAAATGAAACGTGATCACGTAATGTGCTCTAAGCCAATCACGATAATTCAGAACCATACGAACTGTTCAATTGGCGTGACTTGAAATTAATTATTTAAGTTTTCTCGATTCTTCGTGACAACACATGCTTGTGAGACCCAATCAAATTTAAGACCAATCCATTCAAACAGTGCGCATGCGCATACAAATTGAAATACAAGGATTCATCTGTACCCACTGTTGTTGTGATAAGGTTTGAAATAAACCTTTAAATGTAAAAAAGTATACATCGATATAGTTCTGTTTTGATTTGTTTCACGACACAAAACATTAATTTGAAAAACATACATCGTGATATTGATCTTAAAGAATTGTTTATCTACTATAAAATAAAATATGTAGACAGTAAGCTGGTTTTAGTTTGTGTTGCTAAACATTACGTGTCTACATACATTTCTGCTAGTATGTGAATTGCAGATTATACTCTATACTTTCAGCGAACATGTGAATCAATCTTATATCTAATGGAGAGTAAAGATAAGGGGATGATTTAGAAGACCGGCACCTGTATCAGAGTGAATAAAGGTTGGAGAAATCACTGTTATGGGTCACAGATCGAGAACCACCTCAAGTGCTTCCAGCATGTTTTTGAACCCCAACCTCGCAGTAAACAGTGGTCACGTACAATGCAAACTAAAGCTTTAGTCCGTAAAACCAATCATGTATGTGTATAACTTCGTTTTAAAAAAATCCTTATTCTTATGATACTCTGACCAGCAACACTTAGAGGGTCTGACTAGTGTTCAAAAACCTTACCCCTAAGTGACATTGGTTGCAAACAATTTGTATTTACAGTAAAATCTCGTTAGTCCGACCTAGTTGGGGCCGAAGCTTGTTCGGCTTAGCGAAAATTTAGATTGACCGGGATAGTACGGGGGTTGAGTATTTTCACAAACTATTTTAAATTACACTTGAATGAGTTTAATAACATTTATATTCATTTGACTAATGTATAACATGTGATGTGTAGTGTAATCTTAAATTTACAGTATATATTTTTTATAGTACTGTTATTATTTTTAGTTACAGGGAAACACATTGTGATGAAACCAATATGTAAATATTAATTATTTACTATCTCTTTTCTTTCAATTCTATTTTAACTTTCATTATGTTACACAATAAAATATATTTTATTTGACTCAGTTTTGTTTTTAACCCCCGTTTTCAGAAAATCGTTTTAGGACTATCAATAATTTTTTACTACCAGGTTTCAGTTTATCAGGGTTTTATTGTAGGCCCTAATTACAAAGGACAATTCATATCGTTTACTTAAATAAAAGATATGGTACAATCATATGTACTTTCTCATAATTTTCTATTATAGTTTAAAAGCTATTATTAAAATCACAATTTCACCTTGAGGTATGACCATCTAATGTTTGATCCAGATCCATTAATCCAGTGGATCTTGACATTTTTACAATTACAGACCACCAAGGGGTTGCCCAATATGTCCCCGTATTCCCTTCGCCAGACTTTTGAGATCATCATCACCATCCATACTACCCATACTAGTATGACTTCAAAATATGTCAATAACTTGGTTTTACTTTACATATAGATATCTAGGAACAGGACATCTGAAAGAAAATCTTAAGGATCTTATCAATATATCTATATAAAAATGTCAAATCACAAATACACAAGCTAGCTACAACTAATGACCATTATGTTGTCCCTTAAGGGGTATGATGACCCCCTGGAAGAACCCCTGCATTAAACTATACTCTAAACTCTAGAGGTTGAACATTTTCTCAATTACCATACCTAATTTATAGAAGAAATTCAAAAATTGATTCTCTTGAACGGTTTAACATGTAACAACATCTTACCATCAGATTATAAAAAAGTTAATTACAAAACTATTTTTTTAACCTTTTTTCAGAAAATAAGGGAGCCCTTAGAATGGCAACTACCTATAAAAATACAGTATTGCCCCAAGAAGAGTTTCGTCAGGAGAAAAAGTGGTGAATACAGTCAGAATAAAAGTAAATTACGATAGTGTCAATCATGCATGGAGAGGATAAAATCTCATTTACGTTTTTTCTTGACGTAATACTATTTAAAACAGTGAACTACAAAAGTGGCGTAAAGGCCAAACGAATGTTTCAATAATGGAAAATATTTACTTAAACTGGTTTCATTTAGGTTGTCACTGCTCTGGTAATACTAAATTGTCAACAATGATTTATAGTAATTATTTAAATAACATCTGAGAATGAACCTGCATCGGTCAGTTGGATCAATATTTATGTATATGGTCTATGTATGTACACATGCATGTATATATGCATGTGTATATGCATGAATATTCTATGTGTGTATGTATGCATGTGTATGTGTATAGAAGTATGGATATGCATTTATATTTTTTGTTTACATATTATGTATATTTGCATGTCTATGTATATTGTATGTGTATAGTTATGTATGTATACATGTACAGTACATGTGTATATTCATTTATTGTAAATGCATATATACATGTATTTATGTATATATGTATACACACGCAAATATATATATATATATATTTGTATTGAAACATTGTACAATATGTATGTATGTATAATTGTATGTATATGTGTATGTAAATATATCAGTATACACTATACATGTATGTACGTATATATATATGTATTTGTATTTACATGGGTATATATTCCATGTACAGTACATGTATGGACATGTATTTATTTATTATTATGTGTTCTCTCTTAGGACAGGTTCATTCCTTTTGCCAGTAAACTCAGACCACCGATGCGCCCTGTCCTCTTCCCTCTCCTTTTGGTTTCATTTAGGTTGTCACTGCTCTGGTAATACTAAATTGTCAACAATGATTTATAGTAATTATTTAAATAACATCTGAGAATGAACCTGCATCGGTCAGTTGGATCAATATTTATGTATATGGTCTATGTATGTACACATGCATGTATATATGCATGTGTATATGCATGAATATTCTATGTGTGTATGTATGCATGTGTATGTGTATAGAAGTATGGATATGCATTTATATTTTTTGTTTACATATTATGTATATTTGCATGTCTATGTATATTGTATGTGTATAGTTATGTATGTATACATGTACAGTACATGTGTATATTCATTTATTGTAAATGCATATATACATGTATTTATGTATATATGTATACACACGCAAATATATATATATATATATTTGTATTGAAACATTGTACAATATGTATGTATGTATAATTGTATGTATATGTGTATGTAAATATATCAGTATACACTATACATGTATGTACGTATATATATATGTATTTGTATTTACATGGGTATATATTCCATGTACAGTACATGTATGGACATGTATTTATTTATTATTATGTGTTCTCTCTTAGGACAGGTTCATTCCTTTTGCCAGTAAACTCAGACCACCGATGCGCCCTGTCCTCTTCCCTCTCCTTGAGCTCCCTGAATTCTCTTATTTCTTTAAAGTCATTCAATATTTAAATCCTCCTTCTTCCTAAGCTCATCTTTCCCTCAACCTTTACTTTTATGACGTGGTGTTAAAGACATTTCCTCCTAAGTTTTCTTTGTACCAAAGAATCACATCCAAAATGATTCTCTTCTCACCCACTCTTCTAAGGAATTCTTCATTTGTCACCCTGTCTGTACAACTGCTAATTTTAAAGTCATCTCCAGCACCAAGTTTTAAAACTCCCCGATTATTTCTTTTCAATCTTCCTAAGAGTTAAGGTTTCTGCTCCATATGTAGTATTTCATCAGTTTATTCTTCAGTTCCAAGCTCAACTTGTTGGCCAACAGTAACCTCTTCTTGCTGAAAGCTTCCTCGGCCCTTGCAATCATAGACCTGATTTTCTTGTTGTAGCAGGTATCCTTTGTCAGCAGACTTCCCAAGGAACTTTAACGGCTCTATGTTTTACAGCTCCTCGTTTCCAATTTTGATTTTGATTGGTTTTCATTTTTTGAAATCACCATCACTTTTGAATTCTCATTATTGATCTCAATATCATATCTTCTCTCTATTGCCCCCAGCCATTACATCATTTCCTGAAACTCTTCTTTATTTTTGGGTATCAATGATAGATTATCTGTGTATTTTATTGTATCGATGACGCGTCTCCCTATTCTGAAATTGACACGTCCCTCCAGGGCTTCCCTGAACAGACTTGGTGACAAATAGTATCTCTCAATCGATTTCTTATCTTCCTATCTCTACACTGTTGGCCTCTCCATTAGTCAGTCTCACCTTTAATCTCCGTCCCAGCTACAGGTTTTCAATCGGCCTCCCATTTCTCCAATATTGATGCAGATTTTCTTGAGTATTTCCATCAGTTTCTTCCATTTCACTTTATCTAACGCCCTTTACCAGTCAATGAAGCCAATGCAGACTTATTCCTTGACTACCAACGCTCTTTATAAATTATTCTCAACATCCTGATAGCATATCTGGTTCCTTTTCTTTTCATGAATCTAAATTGGTCTTATTCTATAAAATTTTCTAATATCTGTTCCAGTCTCCTGTTGAGTATTTTTGCAATGATTATCCCCATATGAGAGGTGAGACTGATGGTACTAAGGTCACTTCATCTCTTGGCTTGTTTCTTTTTCTTTAGAGCCACCATGTTTATGTCTAGAAAGTCCTTGGACCATTCTTCCATTTCATAGATCATTAAATAAGTTTTGTCAGAGCCATTAATCCATTGTTTCCCAGCTCCTTCAAAAGGTCAGCTGGTATGTCGTCATCTCCAGCAGCCTTTCTTCTTCGCATGTCCTGTATGGCTCTCTTCACTTCACTCTTTAAAATTCTGGGTCCTTTTCCTTCTTCCTCTTCTTCATCTTATGCTTAAATTTCCAGGTTCCCTGGTTGATTTTTCTTTTCTTGTAGTTTTTCAATATATCTTCCAAAAATCATAAGAACCTCTTTATGATCCGTCACTATTTGACCTTTGGGATTTTCTATTCCTATTGCTCGCACAACTTTGTTTTAATTCCCTCCCAGATTATTTGTTTTCTGGTGCAAGATGTCACACCTTCGTTTTCTTTGAGATTCAATAGTCTCATAGCTGTCTTCTCTATATAGTATTTCCTAGCTTTTCCTCTTTCTCTCCTTAACTTGTTGTTTAGCCTCAAATATTCTACTTTGTTGGCATTTTTCCATTTCCTTCTTTCTTCCATTTTCTGAATTATTTCTGTTGTTACCCATGACTTTCATCCAGTGCCCTTCAATTTTCCAACATTGTTATTTAACACCTTCAAAAAAAAATCTTTAAAACTATTCCACATCCTTAGCTCCATTCCTGAATCGCTGTTTTACGATGATGCGGTCTAGTTGGTACCTGCTGATGTTGACTGTGCTATTCCATGTTAATAGTCTAGTATTCTGCTCTCATCCTTCTCCAACAACACTGTTCCAATCATCAATGATGATGGTCTTCATTTTCCCTCTTCCCTCATGTTTAGTAGTTACTTCAATTTCATCATATATTTCGTCTACCTTGACATTATCGTGGTTGGTTGTTGGTATGTATACTGTTACTATCAAAATATCCAAAGGTTCGGCGTTTAATTTTGCAAAGATTAATCAAACACGATGACACATCAATTTAGTAACACTTTTCACCACTTCATATTTCATCACTATTGCCACTCCTTTTACTGCACTCTTTAAGCCTGAATAGAACATTGTATAGTTTCCAGACACTATTTCCCCTTGATCTCTAAACCGGAACCCGCATTGGTTGCGTAGTTAGCTAACGTGCAAGTTTCTTATAGAGCTAGACTGCCAAGGTTGGGGAGATCGAGGTTCGAATCTCGCTCGGCTGGAGGGGATTTTTCCTAAATGGTTTCCCCCTCCTCCTCCATGCAAATGTGGGCTCACTTCCTCTAAATTCAACCCTACCAATTCCCACTATCGTAATTAGTATACCGGACTTAACATATTAAACCCGCAATACTCACATCACACCTTTTCCATTTTCCCAGCATTTCTCATCGTCCTTTCATTCCATGTTCTTATGCTGAAAGGGAAAGTTTTATTTGATGATTTTTTGTTGTTGATCGCTCCCCCTGACGTAGTCCCCACCCAGAGATACAAAAGAGGGAATATATTGCCTCCAGAATCTTTTACCGCAGGAAGAGTCAGAATTGGTTTTGTTCCCTTGACAAAAGAGGTTTTCAGGGAAAAGATAGTGTTGCAGTTTTCCTTTTTCCTGTCCACATCGCAGCACCACGGCCAAACTATATTGATAAATGTATATGTGCGTGTATATAAATAAACACATGCATATAATATAATATATTTGCATATAATACATGTGTATATTTGTTAATCTGTATGTATTTATGTATATGTGTATGTGCATGTATATGTTTATATATGTATGTATATATGTATTTCTGTATGTATAAATTTATATGTATCTTTTATCATGTATTTTGTACATCTGTATGTATGCCTACATGGATTAGCGTCTTACTACCCATCCAGACAGTCCAATTGTTTACTTTAATGGAATAGAGATTATAAGTAAATAATTTAGCATTTGTGTGACGAGAGAGTGGAAATCCATTTACGGTATCACACTAGAACATCCGGCTGGAATTTGAATCAAACTTCCCGTTACCTTCAAACCAAACCCGGCGATATTGATATATTTGCCCACGCGCCCACCGATGCCTCTGCTATTATCATGCAAGTCGGTCTCCGCCAAAGGCATGGACTGGCTGATGTAGTTTGGTTACATAATCTTCAGCCGGACAGCTTTCATTCATCTGGTATAAATGTGACTTGAGATAATGCACATTGTTGCTGAAACATTCCTCCAAAGAGCATAAATGAAGTAATGTATACTGTTAACAGAAACCTATTGAGAAATAAGTAACTTCTCTATTCACTAAATAGCATAACAATCAAATCCCCAAACCTAAATTTAAAAAATATATTTGCCAATAGCTCAAAAACAATTGGTTTTATAGAACTATATTTCAAATAAAAATTTCATTTTTAATAATGAGTACTACAGAATTTCAATATTAGATTATTTCTTATCTCAATGAGTGACGTAGATATGATCAAAATTTTTAAGCTATCCCTCTTATGTAAAGTACCCACTAAATCATTATCCCGAAAAAGTAGAGTCGCCATTTCATTTGTAATACTAAACAATGCCTCTAGTTATGAGTTTTAATCAAAATCGTTGGAACCTATTTTGAGCGAATCAATTTTATCTTTTCTCTCCCTTAGATATCTAATTACAAAAACATCCCCGGGGAATCTTATTAAAACCCAAGATACCACGTTTTAGCCCAATAGGTGAAATGGTTTCGGCTATAGGCTGAGATATAGACAAACGACATCACGAAAACCACGTCCTAAATATAGGTAATATTATATTATATTAGACAGTATAATGCATACCACTTTATATACAAAACTACTATATACTGGAGGATTGTGAAACAAATGCTGCAATCTATGCTTGAGTTTTTTAGCATATTTTTCTCAGATACCAAAAATGAGCTTATCATATTGTATCGTTATTAAATTTATAGTAAGTTACACTCGCGAAGAAAAACCAAACAAAATATTTTTGGTAAATTCAATAATAACCTTTTAAATGTGAAACATGTTCAATTTTACCGATTTAAATGAAAATTAATGATAAGAGCATTCCAATGACAGTAAAATGTTTTTCCTCTTTAGGAAATAAATTTCCTTAATCAAAGAACATTTGAAAAAAAAAAGGTGTTTAAAACCGGCTACTATAATGACCATTTTGTGACCAGATGAAAATATTTATAGACAAAGAAGAAATAAATGGTTACGGAGCTCCGCATGAACTTTCTCGCTCTATTGGTTCAAAATGGAGATATTTACTCAAAATTCGTAATATAATATACACCAGCAAACACGAGAACAAATTGCGCTAAACATACGTATAACATTTTTTGACTAATGGTTTTAAATTTCATAATTTTATTTTTAAAGAATTAACGTCTTAATTTGTATATTTGGACCAATAAAAAAATATTGACATTGGGTCCCCAAGGGTCAAAAATTCGTATTACAATTTTGACTTCCGATTAAAAATTTCGTCACTTTACTATGATTTGCACATTTTATGGTTATCGCATTGCTATTAAATGTCTCTTTTATCAATTTTGACTAATCAAATAGGTAATTATTAACTATTGAGTCTAAAATGAGAGGGATAGAATCGTTATAGCCGATTTTGAGAAATTGGAATTTTTCTCTTCTCACCCTTTAATAAACTGCTGTTAATTTTAGGGTTAGACAGACACACAGACAGACGGCGTTGCAAAAAACATTTTTAGGGCTCAGGGGGTCATGAAACATCGACAGCCATCAATATCTCGGGCTAGATTATTTTGACGGTCGTAATACTTTACCTTAAAATGTTGTAAGAGTTAAAAGAAATATATATTTTTGTACAGCTTGAAAACTTTTGGTTTAGTAAAAAATATTTCAAGTAAAAGAAGTTTATTGTAAATATATACACATGTATGCAATGATATTTATGTCTCAAAGACTGAGGGAGATAAAATTAAAAATTAGAATTTACGCATCAGAACGGAACACTCAAAGTCATTTTGACGAAAAGTTGAGGGTAGCCATTTGGTTTGTAATATTAATCAAAGCTTAGAAATGAAATTTAATCAAAATTGTTAAAGCTAATTTTGATGAAATTGAATTTTTATCTTTTTGCCCTTCAGTAAACTACAAATTCCAAAAACCCCTCGGGGCAACCCTAACCCTATGAAAACTCTAGATACCAAGTTTTAGCCTGATCAGTAAAATAGTTTAGGCTCTAGTCGGAGGCATAGACAGATATACGGAAATTTAAAAAACACTTTTTAGGATTCAGGGGGTCAAGAAACGTAGAGATTCATCAAAATCTTGAGTTCAATTTTTTTGATGATCACAATACTTTCTCTATCTGTAAGATAGCAAGAAAGTAAAAAAGCAGCACTGCAAACAAAAGTATATATTTTTAACCTATTATCTTTATTTTATTTGGTGTATATGTCACCGTTAAAGTATAAAATCCGTTATTTCACGAATTACCTGACTGAGTCCATTGAAGTGTATAATAATGTCGTATTCTATGCTTTAACTGGTTATTTTTATAGAATAATTAAACCCCATTCCATTAAATTTAAAATGTAAACAAAGAAAGATTGTTTTTGTTTTAATTAAATTATACTATTTTTACCGACATCATGGACTCCTAACCTTTAGAATGAGTGTTCGTTTGTCAAAATATATTAAGCCATTTTCTCGATTTCAATAAATGGAAATGGGCTTATCAAATAATACAAGCTTTTAAGATAATTTTGTACTGATGTTAGATTCTAAAGTTTATTTTAAATTATGTAAAATCAAATCAAATGTAAAGATTAAAGATGAGCAGTAATTTACTTGGACACAAGAATCGAGCCCAGGACGCTTGGCACAATAGACTTTGACTCAAACCATGAAAGAAGAATGACCCCAAGAACTTTACTAAGCCTGGGTGTCTCACTGGTAGAGTCTTGGTGTGCCAAGTCAAGGTTCCCTGTTTAGATTCCCGTGTACAGTTGTAATTATTCAAATTTACGAATATGACACCTAATGCGACCTTATCCGTAAACCATAGATCATTTAAAACTTCCGAGCTTCACTATTCATGTACCCTTCGGTTACCCTGAATGGTAGCAAGCTTACCTTGCTTGGTTCCATTATGGCGCAGCGCATAAGATGTCACGTGAAGGTAAGACTTCTTTCTATTGGCCAGTTGCATTAACAAAGTAAATGAAATTGTGAGATTTGTTTTCAACTATTAGAAGAAGAAAGCCTCATTATTCTTTATACAAATTAAAACTATTTACTTACTTGTAATCTGCGTCAATAGCTATAACCAAACATCTCCCGACTTATTGGTTTATTTCGTTGTTCGATTTATTTCTAAGATCGCGTGCTCACATATTTCCGCCATTTTAAGATTAGCGTTCTTCTTCAAAGATACATATTTTATGGGTTAACTACTATCACTAGTTTGTATGTATTAGTTTAGGGCTTTAAATTGTATTTTCAGCTATATCCACACACACAACCTAGAAACTAATAATTTAGAACAGCACACAACATTTAATATCAAAAGTAGTTTGAAAAAAATTGAAGTATTTTATTTTTATTGGGGGAATCTAATGTGCAATTTATGAACTAAAGCATAACACACACACATATATATAGTTAGCTGTATTTGTTAACTTTTTCGGAATGTATGCGTCACAGTGAAGGATGAGGTGGCTCTCTTTGTTCTCACTTTCTTAAACCAGGGTAGCAATACATTTAGTGTGTTTTTAGGATTTACGCTCTTGACATAAAAAAAACTAGCAGTGGAGAAAACGCAACCCTACAAGATTTCCCCGACCCAGTGTGCAGTTTTTTTAAGGCCTGGAAAGCGACCTTGGCCCATTTCTTTTTACCAAGGGCAATAGCCCAGGGAGAGTGGACCCTCCTTTGGACCGTTGTGAAGGTGGCAAGAAGCCCTCGTGGCTGTTATCGGGGAAACACTCGCGGACAAGCTGTCATCCAGATCGGACGTGCGATAAACACTCGTTTATTCAAAGGATATGAAGATTAGGAATAAAAGAGGATTATAGAACCTATTGAAAACATTAACACACGGGTTACAAACTAACTTAGCTCTAGAACAGGTACTGTGTCCACTTCTTTGACCACCAATTCATCATTGTCATGGTGAAAGCCCCATTTCCCCAACTATACTCGTTCATTGATCGACTGTTCCCGGAATCGAATCTGGGAAGCGATACAGACCAAGTCGTTTTCCAATGTACACCCCGACAAGGTTATCTACGTGTTCAAACTAATGAAATATTGTTGATGAAGAAGGTAGAATTTAAAGGAAAACAACCAGAATTGGCTTTGAGGCAGAGTGGGAAGCATGGTAGAGGTATCTAGACATTCCTATCATTAGTAGACCAAATCAGACAATATAAACGCCTTAGTCAGTGTGCCCATCGATGCGAGTCTAATATAGTCAAAGTGACGATAGGAAGCAACTTTTTGGAGAGCTATAAAATTTACTAAAGCCATTTTCTACGTCTGGTAATGTTATCTGCAACTGTCACTTATAATAGATATTATCAATACCTATAAAATAACACTAATGATAAAGTAAAATGTTGTCAATGTCGACCGTAAATAAGCATTGCTTTGTATTTTCTAAACGTTTCTCACAACCAGTGTTCTATTACAACTGTGAAATAATATGAACCCACATACAAATATTAAACTATTTTGTGTAACCTCTTGAAACGAACTGAAAGCTCTAATCATTCAGGTTGACCTTCATTTACCACTTGTTTGCTGCGAAGGCTCTTAGGTCAATAAAATATGAGAGAGAAATATGGTCCTTGTACGGTTCTTGCACTGCTATTGTATAGTTTCCACAGATTTACAACCGGAATTCATCTTTATTCTTGTGATCACAATTCTTTGAATAGGCAGGTATTCCAGTAGTCGACTTGGCTGCTAGGTTTCAAGGAGGAGGGGGTGGGGTGTGATGGGGTCGTTGTTGGGCTTCTGTTAAGTGGAGAACGAAGTGTGAAATTGTGCATTGAAGTCTTGGTATGATGGCCATTCCACCCGAGAGAGTTTAGCGGAGAAGCCCAAATGGTATATACCCCTTTTACCCCCTCGAACCCCTTGACTAATCGATTGTAACGAGACGACGTGTGAGGTCTTTTTAGCCGCCTTGAAGAACAAAAAGTCAATTAACGACTACTTTAATTCCACGGTTTTAAAAAAGAAATAGAAGCTCGAATCAGAAAAATATTCCTTAGAGTAGAGTAAAAATAGATGAAAGAAGCTAAAGAAGCTATGTTTTTTTCCCTGAAGATATTTAACTCATTAGTTAATGGTCGTATTTGTACGTGTGATCTTTGTGTGGAAAAGCTAAGAAAAAATAAAGTTTTTAATTCTTATTTTACTTTATATAAAGGTCTAATAGTAAACTTAACATTACATTAAATTTGAGTACAACTGTTGTTTGTTAGCTATTGTTTTTTTGTGTGTAATTAGTGAATAACAATAGGCGATACATTACGATGCTAAATAATAGTCTAGTTAAGGTTTTGTTATTTTAAATAAACATTGTTTAAGATTTCTCATATAAGATATGTTTTTCAATAATTTAAATATGATTTAAACACTTGGAATATTTAATTAATATTATTCTCTTCTTCGATATGCGGCTATTTAACAGGTAGAAAATTTGAATTAATATTTTCTGAAAAACTCTGTAGAAATTGTAAAAAAAAAACTGTTAAATTTAGGATTTTTTTTTTCTTCTTTTTAATGCAGAGGTAGCTTAGCTCTGGGAGTGATCGGAGGGCTTGAGTTTCCCCTAATATTATCGGAGAAACTCTGAGATTTACATTGCTCTGAAAATTAAATGAAACGTACTGTGGCCAGTAATAACGCAATCCAGATATAATCTCCTCTTCTCACAATTATTGTAAAAATAATCATCTGGAAGCTCAAAAATGAGAATATGCTGGCGACATTTGCAATTACATCTCACCTCATCTAGACTTTGCCTAATATCATTATTATTTTCTAAGTATAAGATAAATGTAATGGGTTTTCTATAAACAATATCATCAGGTGTGTGTGACGATACATTCTTAAATACGAAGCGAGGTCGAAATGGAGCTTGAAACATGCGAATCAAGCTCTGAGTCAAAGCAGGAGTCAAAGATAAGGGTTTTGTTACTGTCACATAGCAAGAGTTTAGTTTTTAATCTGTCCATTAAATACGTACATCCAGGTAAAGAGAATTAATTTAGATTTAAAACAAAGCACACCACACCAATTTGACCTGACAAATCTAAATCTGTATCTACTATGCTTACGTTATGTATGACATTTAATAACTAGTTGGTGTTAAAATACTTTAAAGTAGCTTGTTTTGTAAATGATTACTTTTATGTTAAAATAAGTCATATTTAAGGTGATTGGCCCTTTTCATTTGGCGTGGAAATGCAGAGTCACGGTTATCTTCAAGAATTTTTTTTATCGTTTTGCAATTTTCTTTTAAAAACCGGTTTGTTCAAGAATAGAAGCATTTTGATTAAGTTTTACTTCTTATACACCCACCTCCACTATAATTTTAACAGTGATCAAATATCGATGAAATTGAAATTTTTCAATAGAAAACTGCCAGCTTCATAACAAAAAATAAGAAAATGTAACAATTAATAAACATTGATACATTATCTTAGAGGGGATGTTGAAAATATTAACATAAGAATTTCACTCGTTCTCGAGAAAACTGATATTTTCAAACGTATGATTTTTCCGCAAGACCTGTCCGGTAGCTAGTGCCATCTAGGGTTTCCATGATCCATCTGTTCTTGTTGGGGTGGAGGGATACTTTAGTCAGTTGTGAAGCCACGCCACGCCTTTCACCCTCCCGCCCACCATCCCAGAAAATAGATTTTAGACTTGCACTAGACAGGGGCAAGGGCCTTAAAGAAATATTTCAAATCTGTTCATAAAATATCAAAGTTTTCTTCTTCCCTAGAAATGTTTCATGATTCGAAAGCTGTTGTGTGCTTCAAGGTCTAATCAAGGTTATTTAACCTTCGTCGTCAACGTTTTAAATCTTCGCACAATCTTAAATATCAATAAAGTGATTATTTGTTGCTATTATTCTTTAATGATTCTAATTAAACATGTAAAAGTTTTGTATATGGTTAAATTATTTTTTAAAGATTAACTAATATTCAATTCTACATTAAAAATCCAATAACACACTAAAAATGTACAGTATAAATAATATAAGGAAGCACATTTTGTGTAAAAGTAACTTAACCTACGTAAATATAGGGGGCCTATTACATATTAGTTTTGCTACAAGAATTATTTATTATTATTATTATTATTACTATTATTATTAGTAGTAGTAGTAGTAGTAGTAGTAGTAGTAGTAGTAGTAGTACTAATAGTAATGGTAGTAGTAGTAAAAACACCTTCTCTTCCCCCATTATTATACTATGAAAAACACGTAAACACTATTTAAATAGCTTCTAGACTTTGAGAGTTATCAATTATTAAAAAAGAAAATTAGTCTGGAGCTTTCCTTTCTCCCCCCTCTATCATCATTCTACACACGTTACTTACTGATAGATAGTTAACTATAATATCAATTGTGGACTATTGAAAAGTTAATGTGTTAAAAGACGGATTTCAGGACGTGAATCAAATTTACACACTCGGATAATATAATACCGAAACCAAAGTAGGCATGCAAAATAGAAAAACTATTTTTTTCATTTCAACAATAACCAAATATAATTAAATTATTATATTTACATCATTAATATAGGCCCTATGTCTAACGTAGTATCTGCATAATAAATTATCATTTGACGAATTAATGTTTGAAAGTAGATTTAATAACTTTTGTAACTGTCAAATATTACCATCGTGTGGTAATTTCCTGATAGCAATTATTTTTGAAGGAGATATTTCATTATACATACATATTTTTTTTTTATAAATCATGTATGCATACACCTGTGGCCATATGTCGTTAAAATCTAAATTATTGAAATGAGATGGACCTGGGCCACAAACAAGGGCCCTAAAATGTTAATAAGGGTTTACTCATTCACACTGATGAAATAACGTCAAGAGGACTGAGTGTTGTGACTATTCTAAGATTTTTAAAGGGTAATTAACACACACTGTCTTAACAAACTGATTATATTAGCACGCCACATACAAACTAGTTTAACTATATAAGACAAAGAATATCCAGTGTCTCGGTCATTATTTTGAAAGGTCGAAGGCTTTAGGCCATGTTAGGTCAGAAAATATTTTATTCTGAAAATTGAAAAATGACACCTGGCCACAGGAATCGAACCCGGGACCTTTTTCTTTTTTACGTCATTGCTCTAACCACTGAGATATCCAGGAATCGTCCCGTGCCCAGGGTCATTCTTCACTCATATTTTAAGGCAGAATCTACGATTTCCGCGCGTCCATCATAGAGACTGCCTTAAAATATGAGTGAAGAATGACCCTGGGCATGGGACTATTCCTGGATATCTCAGTGGTTAGAGCATTGACGTAATAAGCCAAAGGTCCCGGGTTAGATTCCCGTGTTCAGGTATCATTTTTCAATTTTTCAGAATATGATATCTAGATGCGAGTAAATTCTCACTAAAACAAATATAATAGCTTTGGCTATTTGATTCAGAAAATATTTGTTAAGTACCCCCAGTAAAAATACTTAATCAAAGGGTTAAATATGAGATGGTAAACTCAAGCGAAATTTGCTCGCATTAGCGTAGAGGAAGGTTGAGAAAATCCAACTTGGTAGACCACTCTCGATGTACTCGACCAGGACTGCGATCAAATAGAGATGAGGCGAGGTTGTAATTATTTACGTGTGCTAAAGTTCTAAACAAACTGAGAAGATTATCCTGAAAATTATAAAAAAATATAGTTCACGTCAGACACTTGTTATTAGATGGTTCCTTTATTCCTGGCGATAATTTTATTTGGTAGAGCAAGGTCCAATCCAAATCATACGCACTACTGTATTGAGTGATAATAATAATAATAATAATAATACTAATAATAATAATAATAATTTGTGATGTCCCTAACTCTTTTCTTGCTCATGCTTTTAATTAGAATATACCCGTCTAAATTTGCTTCTTTTTACTAGATAGTTTTAACTTTTAAATAGTCGTTGGTGGCACTAAATTTTGTCCGCTTTGTAATGTATTAACTGAATACAAAATCTATGAATTACAATACTGTAGTATTTATTATATGTAGCTAAATTCAAAATCCAACTTTGATAATATAGTATTTATTATATGTAAGTAAATTCAAAATCTAACTCTGATAATTTAGTATTTACTATACGTAACTGAATTCAAAATCTAACTTTGATAATATAGTATTTATTATATGTAAGTAAATTCAAAATCTAACTATGATAATATAGTATTTACTATACGTAACTGAATTCAAAATTTAACTTTGATAATATAGTATTTATTATATGTAAGTAAATTCAAAATCTAACTCTGATAATATAGTATTTACTATACGTAACTGAATTCAAAATCTAACTTTGATAATATAGTACTTACTATACGTAACTGAATTCAAAATTTACCTTTGATAATGTAGTATTTATTATTAGTAATTGAATTCAAAATTTAATTTTGATAATGTAGCATTTATTATACGTAGCTAGATTCAAAATCCAACTTTGATAGTATAGTTTTTATTATACGTAACTGAATTCAAAATCTAACTCTGATAATATAGTATTTATTATACTTATTATTAATGCATGGGATTTTATTTGATAAAACTCTTTTGGATGTTTTGAAGAAGGAGGTATATTATCTCTTAGCGAGCCTAACACAAGATTATGTTTTGTTATAAAGAATAGTTGCTAGTCGACGGCGCTAGTAGTATTTGTCGGGGTATCAAAACACACTTGCCCCAAAGAGAACTCCTCCTTTTCAAAAGATCATTAATGTGAGATGTTTATTACATCAACATCATAACGGGCATATAAATTAAAAGTAAAAAGACGTTGCCAGGAAAGAGAGGGTAGATATTATTCAGTCGTAAATTGGGTCCATAACAATGGCCCACACAGAATACATTACTGTAGGAATAGACTGGAATGGGCCCTTGTTGGGTTAGGGAAGAACATTTTGGATTTTTATTTTTTTCACAAAACATAAAATAATTTAAAATTAGGGTGAATATATTACTGATCAAAATATTATAATTATATTCTATTAATATTATAAGAGTGTATTTATTTGTTATAGCTGACAAGTGATATAAAGAGGAAATCTTTTTTAAGTTATGAAACCATTAGAAATTCTTAAACATATATGTCAGTAGTGAAACTATATCTTCAGATTAAATGCCATCTCAAGATAGCATTTTTTTTCTAACCTAGAACATGTTTTTAATACTATTCGGGTTTAAATTATTATTTATAAAAAAAAGCTGTTTTAACAAATTAATTATTATATTTTGAGATCATATTGGTTGTGTTGGTTTGAAACTAGTATTTGCCGTCCACGCTGGAAGCTTATCTGTCCAAAATTTTCAGTTTTCTATTTATACGCAACACCTTTACGACTAAAAAAACTATATTAATATTAATTGAAAAGCTCTTTTTACATTCACATACTTCAAACTAAAGAATAGAAGCACCACAGTAGATGTTAAAAGGTTAGATCAATCAACCAGTGACAGATCATTAAACATTAAACAAAATTATATTTTTGATCTTTTTACTTTCTCTCTATCTTACAGGCAGAGAAAGTATTGTGATCGTAAAAAAAATCGAACTCGAGATTTTGATGAATCTTGACGTTTCATGACTTCCTGAATCCGAAAAAGTGGTATTTGAATTTCCGTCTGTCTGTCTGTCTGTACCTCCAACTAAAGCCTAAACTATTTTACCGATTGAGCTGAAACTTGATATCTAGGGTTTTGATAGGGTTGCCCCGAGGGGATTTTGGAATTGGATATCTACCCCTAAAATTAAG
>CABFWB010000623.1:34447-135417 GCA_902151455.1 Timema bartmani | reverse complement strand
AAAAAAAAAAAAGAGGAAACAGTGGCAACATTTAGGGAGTCCGAATTAGTTTAGTTGTTAGCACTAAACTAAACTAAAAACTATCACCCGCATCGGTGAGCACGTTGACTAAATACTAAGCTCAACAAATCTGTTTTGCAGGTGACGGGAAGGTCAGGGTTCAAATCTCGTCTGTGTGTACAGAGGTTGGTTCTACCCTAAATGGTTTTACTCTATCTTTTTAAGCAAATACGAACACGTGTCCTCTTAATTCTACCTCACTAATACTATACTACTAGTGCGCTAAAGTTCATCTCGTCCGGACAGGTAGGATACGTGCTCGAAAAAACTTAGCTAAGTGTTCCAAGTTTTATCCTCTTTAAAACATTAAAAAAAAAAGTCTTTTACGTCCTTTAAGATAGTGCGAGAGTAGTGTGCATCCGCATTTGCATGTAGACGGGATGAGAAAACCATGTGAAAAGCCACTAGTGTTGTTTTTATCGCCCCATATAAGGCTACTACCCGTATATAGTCTACAATTTACGCTAATGTGTTCGGGATGAGGTAGGTTGAACTTAAATTAAATGTACCTGAATTTGCTTGGAGGTAGATTGAGAAGCTATTTAGAATAAAGCACCATGAGTAAAACCAGCCGGGATTCGAATTCCGATTCCCCCCATCGACGGCGGTCCAGTAGGCTATATTGTGAGAATGACGCCTCAAACCCTCGAAGTGGGCTACCTCCGGTGTACCCAGCTAAGATTCGAACCTCAACCTCCCCCATCTGTGTCAATCCACTCTATCACTAGCCGGACGTCTAGAACTGTGTGACCAGCGTTTCTTGTGGAGAAGGGTACGATAAAAGAGAGGCGGCTAGGAACAAGCATGGCTGCTATAGAAAATGGTTAAGGTAAAGTAATTATTGACTGTGTGTGTGTATCTCGCTCGGGCTATGATTGGCTGTCCCTCAGGTGATAGAGAAAGGGGGGGAGGGGGACACACACACACACACACACATACACACACACGTGTGTACGCTCAGTAAACATTGAACAAGGTGTTGAGGGATAATTACAGTCATTACGTGAGGTCCCCGGCGTGTCGAGACATCTGGTGGCGGGTTGGCCAACCAGAGCTGTGGCCTCGTTTTAATAACTCTTACTGGATTGAACAAAAAAATAAATAATTCTCGACAAATTAATCTTCTTCATATTATCAGAGCTTGGTTTAGGTACCATCCAAGGACTGGCTTTGATATGGGTGCACGAGGCATAGGATCAGATCTGGTATAAGGCGGAGATTAAGGCAGTTTAGTAATCATCGTAGTGAAAAAGACATTTAATAAAGGTCGTGTCCTTTAATATCCTTTCAAATACCCTAATTCATTTAAATAGACTATCCGCAGTGGCAGGCAAGGTGTTTGAGGCGTTAGACACACATTGCGCTTGATAGCCGTTCAAGGAGAGACTAGGATTATAATTCCTGTCAGGGCACTAGGGGTGTTTCACCACATGTGGGTTCCCATACTCACCCCAAAATAGTGGAAATGTATTAATACCTTTAGTGCTCTTTCACACTTTACGATTTCTGTCGCACGAGTTTTTGTCGTATGCCTACTAATACATTAGATGTTATGGCGTCTGTCACACGATTCAACTGTTTAGTCGTCCGATCACAAGTTGTGGCCGACTCGCATAGCAGTCGGATGTTCTCACTATAATATCCGATTGTCGTGTGGCCGGATGACTTGTAGTGGACTGTTTGGGGGGGGAGGGGGGGTATGACACCTTTCACACGATCCGACTAAACAGCCGTCCGGCAGCCTCTGTGCTTGTCTTATTATCGTAATAAATCAGTGATAAATAGTCAAAGTAATAATGGCGAGTGGAGTTGACACCGATATATTGATTTCGTTAATGGACTAATATAATAACTAAATACTGTATTGGCCCGACCTTGCATATAATACGACCCTAAAATTTTGAAGGCGTTATACATAAAAAATAATTTTAAAAAATGTTCTCGAATATACCTCGAACTAAAAACATAACAAATATGATTAATTATTTTAGAAAACATTCTATAGGTGTTGAGAGAGAGAGGAGCGATATTTATTATAAGATATAAGACTTTGAAATTTTGGTCAACTATATTGGTTCAAGTTACAATATTGATACAAACGATAAAAACTTGTCGACACAAATCGTAGTGTGTGAAAGAGCTCTTATCCTCCACAGCTTCATCTTTTAGATAAATACGTTAATAGCTCCTGTGGAGAACACACTTACATATTTTGTTTCATTCATGATGGCATTTGAGTATTACTGAGAGCCACATCGGTGGGTACGTGGACAAAGTCGTCAGACTCGTCTAGTTTGATAAATCATGGTGAAATAAAAATACATTTATATTTTGAATACAACATATTTACCCGCTTCAGTGGACAAATGGTCTAGGGTAGAGATTCTCAAAGTGGGGTCCGCGGACCCACAAGGGTTCCTAAGGTTTGTCCAGTGGGTCCACTGAGATCGTCCAGGGAATCAGTGATATACCTTTATATATATATTTTTTTAGATACTGTAAAATTTCATATAAAGGGCAAATCGCTGTTATGTACTAAACACAATGAGGATGCCTTAAAAAGAGTGAGGGTGAGAATTGGGGGGTTGGCAATGCCTCTTGTGTCCACATCTTTGAAAGGAGCATTTGAAAATTCACTTTTATATTAGTTTTCTCATCAACCAGCACAAGAGAATTTCAGAAAAAGCACTGGACTATTGTATTCCCTATCCAACAACCTATTTGTGTGAACAAGCCTTTTCTGCTCTTTGTGGTGTGAAAAAATGTGAAATGAAATCGTCTTTGTGTGGAATGAGATAGTCAATAATATTGCTACAGATTTCAATGATATTTTAAGTCACACAAGCATTTCCATTCTTCAAATAAATTGTCAATGATTATAAATGTACAAATATAATACTTTTATTTTTCAATCGGTGACCTGGTGGTCTAGGGGTAAGGTGTCGGACTTCTGTGCTGAGAGTCTGAGGTTCAATCCTCGGTCCCGGCACAGAATTATCTGATTGCCAAACCCTTCCTTCACCTCTGACAAGACGTGTATTAATCACTATAATAATAATAATAATAATAATAATAATAATAATAATAATAATAATAATAATAATAATAATAATAATGATATTAATAATAATAGACTAATAATAATAATAATATTTTTCAATTTTAGTGTAATCCTTTTTAAATTTGTTTAAAAAAATTATTGTGTCTAAATATGTACAAATATAATACCTACATTTATTTTATTTCCATTATTATTGTAATTATACTTACATTAAAAATATATATTATGACTAAATCCCAATAGTAGGGCTGTACTATAAATTTATGATTATATTTTTTTCACTTACCCTACATCAAGGGGTCCACGAATCAGCGGTTCCCTGGTTAGAGGGTCCACGTGATTAAGAGAGCCACTGGTCTAGGGCATCACTCTTGTTTTGGACTTGCCCGAAGAAGATGTGGAGACCAAAGTTTGAATCCTGGTCGAGTCTACTGAGGGTGATTTTTTCCTAAATGGTTTCCCACTCTCCTTTCAAGCAAATATTGGTAGATTCTCTCTAAAAATGCTTCCTTCCTCATCCCTGTCGTAATAGAGTAGTTATAATATAAGTTTATAGCCTGAACAGGTAGTAAGACACGGTGATAAATAATAATAATAAAAACCAGAAAACTTACAATCACACTGATTCTTGGCGAGAAAAGCAAGAGCTGACAAATATATTATTTTATATGAGTACTTAAGCTTACGATTAATAAGGGCCAAATTCCTAAAGCTTTGAATACAAACAAATAAATTCACAGTTCAAAATATTCCTTGAAAACAATTTATTATTTTTAGTGATATATATATATATATATTTGAATGTAAATAACTACTTCATCTATCAAAAAATAAGTTAAGAATTGGTTTTATTTAAGTTGTTAAATGTTGGACTTTTAGGATATACAGAGAGAGTTATTCAATATTATTATATATTGTCACTTATCATCCCAATGTGTAAAGTATTTGATCCTATCACAAATTTCCTGGAATTAAACACTGACAAGATATACTCTAAGGCTATACTCTAAAGCTATTTGGGACCAAAGTCATCAGTGGATGTGCCTGTTATGTTCAAAGATAGCTCTTTGCAGAGAGATTAGTTGCCTTTAAAGCAATGACTTTACTAAAAATAATTTGCATGCAAGTTCTTAAAAGTTCAATATCATCGAAATTATTGAACTTAACACGAATCTATATATACAATTAAAAACAAGAATAAATTATTCTGAAAATTCTGAGTTAAAATCTCACGATGTAACCTAAGTTCACAGATAAAATAATAAAGCAATGAATAATTTTTTTCCCCATTTAAAATGTATTAAAGTGGAAAGATTTTAATGACAATCTTTCTCCAACTATTTTTTACGTTGGTTTTAAAGCCCCATACAAATTATGAAAGATGCAGAAATATGTTACTCTAATAAATATGAAAAACATTATTGAATTATTAAATATAAAAAAAATATAAAAATTGTTTGTTTAGAACCATGCATCTATAGGTAGGCTCAGCCTTATGCCCAACGCCTCAAATCTTAAGACCATGTCCGAGGCCTTTGCGTCATACCTTGGTAACTCTCTTTATCCCCTTAATCCGAATGCAGTCTAAACGGATTGTATAAGGCCTTAGTTCTTCCCGACACCGGAAGGGTGGGTGAGTAACAATACTGTAATGGAACTTCCACCCTTATTTGGGAAGCTATAAAGAATGGGCAACTTAACCGAAAGAGTTTTTTTTATTTAAGTTTATAAAATAAAAAAAATGGTAAAAATAAAAATGTGAGACGTCTTCGTGCATCCGGACCCCGCCCGTTATTAAGTTAATGGGAGACTAATAGTGTTGGCGTGGTAACTATTATTATTATACTTGGAAACATTAGTCTCTTCACGTTTCCTTGTCCTCGGCCTCAGTGGTCATAACACCCATCCAACCTATCCGCATATTTACACTAATGAAGTGAGGATGCGCTCCGACACCTTAGCTCAGTCAGTAGCGTGTCTGCCTACTGAGCTAAGGGTCCCCGGTTCAATTTCCGACATGAGTGAAAATGTATCATAGAAGAAAATATGGGTTTACCCATTCACATTGTTAAATTAACGGTCGGGGACAGGATGTTGTGCCTGTCCTAGTCTTAAGATAGATTATAGGGAATATGAAGCTACGACAGGCCTACCAAGCTGGTAATGGAAAATATATGGCTTGAATAAAAAACTGACCCAGCCTGGAAACAGTAATATATGTAAAGTAAAAGTGAGGATGTAATGGCTAGAATTCAACGAGCTTTGATGTATGCATGGTCTAAGGCGTCACTCTCGCAATATACTGGGCTTGCCTATGATGGGAAGAACGGGGTTCAAAGTTTACTCTGGTGTAGTGAGGATGGTTGTCACCAAATTGTTTTTTCACTCTTTTACACCCAAATGTCGGTTAACTTCGTCTTAATTCAACCTTCCTCATCCCTATTAGATTAACGTAATAAGTATATATGCGTATAGCCCAAACGAGTGCACAGAAAAAACAGATTTGTACAACTTACCAAAAAATAATGGGGACTACAAAAATGATTTTGTTATGATCAAACTAATTTTGTAGTCAACATTAAATTTGTTGTAACCTGTACAAAACTGTTTTTTCTGTGTAGTAAAATGCGGTGCTAAAAGAAAGGCAGAGTTAAAAAAACTTTGCCCCAATTTACGCCGAGGAACAATGTGAAACCATTTGTACAAATGGCCTCAGTACACTCTACTGGGATTCTAATCCCGACCGACCACTCATTTAAGTGGAGGAAGAGAAGGAAAAATTTCCGGGCAGGTGTGGGGCATCTATCTCCATACACACTGCCGGGATCTGAACCCCTATATTCCCCCCCTCACCCCAAATTAACTTGGGATGGGAGGGGTGAAACATTTATGAAAACTCACTTTCGTACATCTAACAGGAATTTGAACGCCAACCTTCAAAGTCTGCGGTATTCCATTTTAAACGAGACTGACGCCTTTGCTTGCGTGTCCACTAGTGTGGGTTTGTGACTGATAGGAGTTTTGTTTGTATAAATGTTTCGACATAATCGCACATACATTATTATATTGTGTATAGCGTAAAACAAAATCTTCAAAAATAGATTTTGCGTAAACTACCCTTAAATATGTTTACCTCATGGAAACAAACATATCATCTTGATAATTACAAAAAAACTTTTTTATATATAAATTTCAAATTAAATTTTTCAAGTATATTTAAGACATTTCAAATTCTTAAAAATAAATTATTTGTCCACCCAAAAAAAAGAACGTGTTCTTACTTACTATAAAAACTACTCCAAGATACACATTTTTAACTCAACCTTCAAGGACAATTTAAAAAAATTAAACTCTCTATAATTTGTTGTAGATAAACTATCATTAAATTAAATTACTATAGAAAAATAAAGGAATACTATTATTGGTAATGTAAAGTAGTTCGCCGATGCCAATTTTGAATAAAATTGTCAGAACTATGTTAAAAAAATCAAATTAAAAAAAAATGTAATCAGTAAAATTAATGAAAAACAAATACTGTATATAGAATTACTATTTATATTCATAAAAACTTACCAGATAGGCTACCCTTTTTAAACCAAATCATTGGAATCTCTTTTGATTAATTTTTTTGAAAAATCAATCAGTAAACTAACTTTAAACAGATTTTTACCCCAAAAATAAGTATACAGTGTAATGATCTCAGTCAAACACTCAAAATACCCATTTGAAACCAAATCGTTAGAGCCATTTGTAAAATATTTAAGGCCTTTGAAACAAATCCGTCATCAGCAAACTACCTATAAACTTGTTTTTACTCCAAAAACAAGTATACAGTGCTATTTGTAATACCACAAAATCCACAGGCATATATTTTAAACAAAACCATTAGAGCTATTTTCGAAATATTTTGAATTTAAAAAAAATTCCAGTCAGTAAATTACGCTTCAACAATTTTCTCTCTCTAAAAAACTAATGATAGCGTGCTATTTGTAATATCAACAAAATTTTAAATATATATTTCAAACAAATTATTTTGAACCACTTGTGAAAAGTTTGGAATTAAAAATATAATTCATTAGTAAACCACCCTTAATTTGAGGTCTTGGAACTAGATAAAAAAATCTTTTGAAGTAAAATCAAAATTCAAAGTTTGAACCAAATTCATTCAACTGTTTTGGATCCGTGGCCAGGGACATTCAAACACGCAAACAGACATGGGGAAGGACAAAATTATAAAATCCACTTATTTAGTTTCAGGTTCACATTAAACGTAAATATTCATCAGTATATCTAGATCGATTTTTTCACGATTACTATCTCTTGATATGAGAAAGTAGAAACATAAGTGTAATAATTATAATTGTATTAATTTAAAACACTTATCACGTTTATTTCTAATCGTAGAGGTGTATCAACAGACAGCTTAAAACAAGCTTAACCTAAAATAATACCTAGGAATGTACACTGCGGATGATAAGTTAAGTTCATAAACAAATACCAAATTATTTTAGGCGCCAATAAAGATCAGTCAACTATACAAGATGCTCTTTTAGACCTGTGGTCCATTTTTATACGTACTTATTTTGTATGAATTCACTGCATAGTGTGATTACCATAGGATGGTAAGCATGTGTCCATACGCAAATTCATGTGTTACACTTTCTAATATACTCTAAGCTGGTTTCGAAAAATTAAAGACATATATAGTAAGGAAACTTTTGATAAAATTAACCGATGGGTATTGTAATAGTATTTTTTTGGTACTGCATATTACAACACTTTTGGGCTATACACATATTTGCATGTGTACTAACTAAGCTAATATGTTAGGGATAAGTACGTTTGCATGAGTAGATAGTGTACCCTCATTTGCGTGGCTGTGAGTATAATTTTTTTTATTAGGAAATCCACTCTCAATACACCCGAACGGGATTCGAATCCTAATCTCCCCATCATCCACAGTCCAGTCTATTGCCAGAGTAGTGCCTTAAAGTTGGACCATTTGACCACCAAGGTGGGCTGGTTTGTATTAGTTATTAATATGTTCTTAAACCACATTAGTGGCCGTATGGTCCAAGGCGTCACTCTCGCAGTAGAATAGACTGCCGATGATGGGAAGATCGAGGTTCAAATCTCGGTCAGGTGTACTGAGAGTGGTTTTTCCAAAATTGTTTTCCACTCTTCCTCCATGCTAATGCGAGCACACTGACTGTACACATATTCTAAATATAGCCTTCCTAATCCCTAAGTCCATGCATAAATCTAATCAATATAAACGTAGTCGACCTCGGTAGTCTTGGGGTAAAGTGCTCGCCTCAGGACCCAGAGTTCGTGGGTTCACATCCAGATTGGGTGAGAAAATCTGTAGCACAACTTCCTTCGGACACCCACTTCATTGGCCTTATTGTCCAAGGTGTTACTCTCGCGATAGGTTAGACTGCCTATGACGGGGAGATCGTGCTTGGAATCTCGGTAGGGTGTTCTGAGTGGGGTTTTTCCGAAATGGTTTTCCACTCTCTCTTCACCCAAATACGGGTACATTACCTCTAAATATAACCTTCCTAATCCATAAAACCATTAGAGTAACTAGTACATAATCGTATAACCCGAACTGGTAGTAAGACGCGGTGATAAACAAATACAAAACTTCCCTCGAAGGGGTAATAAAGCCGTTGGTCTCGTGTCGATTGTGGCATGGAAAAGAGCCCTAGAAGGTAATGGGAAAATACCTTTCCCGGTAATTGATAAGTCCTTTCGCTCTTGCTCATGGAAATACTCGTGTGCTGCTGCTATATTCAGTCAGTTCAGAAAGTTAACGTTAAATGCCACAAATAAAAAATAAATAAAAAGCTATGTTCTATATTTCAAAATTTTAAATGTTACTGGAAGTGTTTCTGTTAGTTCTGTTATAAAATAAAACACAACAACCAAACATTAAACTAGTGTGTAATTATTATTAGATAAATGAAAATTAATCCGATTAAACATTTATACATATTAAGACATCCACGAGGAATCAAACCGATAACTATAATATCAGTAAGAAGATGCTCCACTGACTTCAAGCGTTGAACAGGGCTTGGATTCACTAACGAATGTAATCTTGCTCCGGCGCATGTCTAGAAATGGCGCAACTTTGCACCCAAGATACTCCCAAAGATGCGCCTTATTATTTGCTCCATTTCCGTATTCACTAAACAAGGCGCTAACTGGTGGCAAGATTTTGGTGACGTCACCATAAACGTCATCAATTGCGATCTTTTCGACCAATCCTTGTGAAGAATTTACTTTCAAAGTAAAAGCTACTTTATTTTAAATCTCTAATGAAAATGACAGCAAATACAAAGATTTCTAAACATTATGTTTATAAACTAGCAATAAAATTAGAAGCAGCCTCTTTCCTGCTGCTTTACAAAAACATTACTAGTACATTATTTAGTATTTATTTATATTATTAGTTTAAAGTTAAGTTCCATTAATAAAACATTTATAGAAACTTTTAAATTTATTTTAAAGCTACACTAACCGCCATATTTAGTAACGAGATGTCTTTGGACTTGGAGGATACAAACCTCTTTGGATCTAGACAAATATTACACGGCTTGTGTTTTTGTTTGACGTTTTGTTTTGTAATAACGGAATAAATGCCATTGCCTTGTTTGAAAGTAAAAATTCAACACTAAAAGCTAAGTGATTGCTTTGTTACCACTAACTAAATCTAAACAAATATTGTGCTTGACAGATGTATGTTGTATTATTAATTTATTATTAATTGGAGTACAGTTAACTAACTGTATTCTAAGCCATTGCGATATATATGCCGCCATTTAAATTTAATGAAGTGACAATCATGATTTAATAGTTGCGCCTACTCTTGAGTGGTGGCAAATGAAAGGCGCAACTTTGCTCTCAAATTGCGCCTGCGTCTTTTAGTGAAGGTATCTGGGCACATCTTTCAAATTTGTGCCAGCGCAACTATTTGCTCCCGTTAGTGAATCCAGGCCAAATGTCGGTGGAAAATTAGCCTATGTGCTCGACGATCAAATTAGGTCTATCAAGTCAGAGATGGGGATGCTTTAGACCCACCTCGGCGAGCACTTGGTTTATAGGTCACGATCGTTTAGTCTGGCTTCCCGCTGATGGGGAGTTTGGAGTTCAGACCCCAAACGATCTACTATGTGTGATTATACCTAAATGGTTTCCTACTACACCGCGCAAATACGTGTTTGTTTATCCGAATTTGATATGATCAGGTTCTGTCAGGATAATGCGTAGTTTTGGGAGTTGTTCACTTTGAAAAGGATGTAAAAAATCGCACATGCGCAATATTTCGTGGAAATAGATTTATTTACAGTTTTATATAGCAAGAGAGGATTAATATGGGAATTTTTCTTACAAACGAAGAAAGAATAGGACCTACAATTTGTTAAAAAAAATCTTTGTTTAAGGTTCGATGATCACTTGCTGGCTGATTGATCTATAACATGATTTTGTAGGAAGAACAGTAATAATATTGCGCGTCTGGGCTACATCATTCGTACACCAATAGAAGAAAATTTAACCAGTAGACTACTAATGTACCGTTGCCCAGGGGACACCCGAATGTACAAATCAGACATCAATTCCATGGAGGCTCTTTCCATGTCCCCAATAATAATAATACAAATAATTATACATAGCATTGCGCCTTACTACCCGTTCGGGTTATACGCTTATGTACTAATTACGCTAATAGGTTAGTAATTGGGGAGGTTTAATATAGAGGAAGTGAACACACATTTGCGTGGAGGGAGAGTGGAAAACAATTTAGGAAAAGCCACCCCCAGTTCACCCGAATGAGATTCGAACCTTGATCTTCCCATTCTCGGTAGTCTAGCTCAACACGAAACCTGCGTGTTAGCTAATTACGCCACTCAGGTGGGTCATGTCCCGAAGAGATGAAGTGATGGTGATATGTGGGTGTGGAACTAATGGAAACATTTTAACCTAGCTTAAGTCTAACTAACCTAACCCTAGTGACCGTTGGGGTAATTCCCTTTTCGGGAAAAATACCAAAGGTACCAGCTGTAGATCGAACCCGGGAACCCTAGGCTCATAACTAGGTGCACTGATCACTATACCACGAGGCCAGTTAGGAAGAAGAGTACATGGTAGTTACTAATAGTTAGTAAAACAATTGTAATACATCCACGCATTAAGTCATGTTATCTGAATCTGTCACTTTTGATAGATTTTATCAATAGGCCTAGCTATAAAATAGCACAAATAATATAGTAAAATGTTATCTCATGTATGTTGATTTCAAAGAAAGATGTTTGAATTTTCCAAACTGTTCTTACAACCAAAATCAGTGTATATATTTTTAACAGCAACTATAGTGCTACTGTTCTTTAGTTTCAAGTACATGATTGTAACATTCGGAGCTTTACAGTTAACACTAAATTCCCCCATCCTCATCCCGAGCCCAATGCGAATAACCTGGATAGGTAGCAGGACGTGGGGGGACAAAAACCATGATAGTGTTATAAATTTAATAACAAAATTTTCAAACCTCAATAAAAAAAAACCTAGAATGTTGTGTTTTAGTAAGAACCCAAGTGCTCTCGCCTCTCTTAAAGTAATGAACATTTTAGGATGGCCCATGCAATGCATTCAATACGAAAACTCCCCTCTTGTAAACGCCCCCTAACGAATATTGCTTAATCATTTTAAATTTACAAGAAATACATCAGTCGGCAAGGAGGGGAGGGTGGCAAGTACATAAAACTTTCATTTATCAATTACATACAGTCTCTTCTCTAGCTCGCAATTAGAAAGATTGTAGGGAAACGGTTATGGGATGGTGTACGGTACACATCTCGCGAAACCTACCCCCTTTTAAAACTTACCCCTCCCCCCCCCAACCCACCACTTTAAGGGAATTCAGAAATGAAAACAATGAGGGAGGGAGGAAAAAAGGGTTGAGGTTCTCATAAGGGATATTGTTATTCTGGGGTGCATTCTGGTTGGGTAATAGAGAGAGGGGTGTTTAAAAAAAAATACGAAAGAAAAGCGGGGCGTTAGAAAGTGCGGTGCATGGGAAATGGAGTGAAAGGGGTGTATGGGGAGTAAGGGGAAAGAGGGAAGTTGGATTTATGGCGCAATTAGCACCCAGTGTTGTAATTTATACATGTAATAAAGCCGTAGTAGAGTGCTGGAGTTTTGGGTGGGGTGCATAGGAAGGGGGCTCTAGACCAGTATACGTAAGGGTAGTAGTTACCTCCCCCATAACAAACACTTCAACTAAAAAAAAACACTATTAAAACTCTTTACTAACATTGAATCATACCTTGGGAGTCTTTGAAACGTTTAACCTTTTTATGAATTATTTCAGGTATTTAAAGATAACTCGAATACCTGGTACCTAGAATATATTTAACGAGGTACTTCAAAATACTCGTACATCAACATTCGAATAGCTCCTGTTAAAATATTAGCTTTAAAATAAGATTTCGCTACCAACATATGTTTCTACTTCTCCAATATATTTTATTGTAATTACATTTTAAGATATTATTTTATTGATATAATTACAGGGCTTAAATTCCGTATTAACTTTAATTATACGTCCCAAGAGTTGAATCCTACGTTGTACTATACATATTATATATATTATATCAAATTTGTGGAGAATAATACACCTCCACGGGACATATAAATTAAGACAAAATTATCTACTTGTTATTCTTTTGCAGTTAGATGGTAAATACGTTCCCACAACTTTGTTGTATTAATTTACATAAACTGAGGTAGCCTTAAAAATATGTGTATTTTCAAATGGTAATGATTAGTATATCTTTGAAATATTTTATTAACATTGTAAAAAAAATTCAATATACAGCGTTGAAGTTTCTTCATGAAATCACGTTTCATTTTACAATCTAGCCAGGTCTAGAATATTTTTGCGTCAGAGATTTATCAAATAAATATATGGTTATAATTATGTGACTAAGCAGGGGCTATTTACGTGCACCGGTTGTCACGTGGAGAAAGAAGTCCATCGTCTTTCCTGGTTTCCAGGCGACGGGGAGATCGGAGATCGAAACTAAGCCAGGTGTATTCTAGTGTTTTTTTTACCAAATAGTTTACCATTTTCCCTCCACGTAAATGCGGATGCATTTCATCTTAATCCTTATTTCATTCCTACTTCATTAGTATATATATATACTATCCGCATATATATATTGTTTGTAAAAATTAAAACGCAAAATTTTTGTTCGTATTCCATGTCTTACTTTCCGAACAGCTATCCGCATATATATATATATAGCTGTTCGGATTGCTGTAAAAATTAAAACGGAAAATTTTTGTTCGTACTCCATGTCTTACTTTCCGAATAGCTATCCATATACATATATATATACTTTCCGAACAGCTATCCATATATATATATATATATATATATATGCGGATAGCTGTTCGGAAAGTAAGACATGGAGTACGAACAAAAATTTTGCGTTTTAATTTTTACAAGCGATCAATACTTTTCTTGTTGACCTCGGTGCTTGAAAGTTCATTGCTGCACTTAGAAAATTACACCAACTATTCCTATCTTGAACTGGTTCTATCCAGTCTACCTCATTACACCCTATCCTTATCTGGAGATAGTTCTATCCAGTCCACCTCATTACACTATCCTTACTTTGAGCTAGCTCTATTCAGTCCACCTCATTGCACTCTATCCTTATCTGCTTATCTGGAGCTAGTTTTATCCAGTCCACCTCATAACACTCTTATCATTGGTGACCTGGCGATCTAAGGGTAAGGTGTCAAACTTCTGTGCCGGGGGTCCGGGGTTCAATCCTAAGTCCCTGCATGGATTTATCTGATTGTCAAACCCTTCCTTCACCTCTAACAAGACGTGTATTAATCACAACTTGTGAATGTGAGTAATGCCAGGCCTCCACCGTGGTTCGGATTCCACGTTAAACTCTAGGTCCTCCATTTCATCTCAGAATCACACTACCATTACACATTAGCGTAAGTGCGTATAACCCGAACGGGTAGTCAGAGGAGGTGATAATAATAATAATAATAATAATAATAATAATAATAATAATAATAATAATAATAATAATACACTCTAACCTTATTTTGAGCTAGTTATATCTAGTCCACCTCGCTACAGCATATTATTATTATTGTTATACCTTATCTCTAAATTTATTCAATCATAAATATAATAATTTTAATAAATATTGGTTTTATTTAATCTTAGTTTCAATTATGATACTATTAGTTTGTAAAAATAATTTTAACTAATTTGAAAAATAAAAAAGAGGACTTTTATTAAAAATACACGATTTTGTTTGGAATTTATTTAGTTTTAATAAAAAAAAACTACCTAAATGTATTGTACACATATTATTTTCGATGGGTTGGAGGTGGTGAGAAATTAGGGCAAACCCCTGAATCCACCTCTGAATCTGTTAATAAATTAAGCGTTCCTCATTTTTTTTAAAAATAAATCAAAACTATTCAGAACTCTCGGTAAGATTTAAAATCCCGACCTTCGTATGAGAGTCAAACTCACACGAAGCGCTCCAGTTGTTTGATAACCGTAACGGCGGCCCGAAGGAGTATCTAGATATAAAATGTGTGGGCGTGATTTAAATCCACTAAGCCCCTCTACGCCGTTATCAAGCTCCTTGTGTTGATACACCAGCAGTTTGTTTACCGCCGTGTGCTGAGACGGTCTTACTCTGTTATGTACAGGCGCAGCGGAGACAATGCCGACAAGGATTTCGCAAAATTAAACGTTTGAAAGCCATCTGCAATCAAGCAATGGAGCAATTAGCACATAACTTTTACTTTGCAATTTATGAGCTGAGGAATAGTAGCGATGATAGTAGTAATAATACTAATAATAATACTACTAATAATAATAATACTAATAATAATAATATTAATAATAATTGAAAAGGGTTTTTTTTGTTTTGTAGCACGCAATTGAAAAAAGACCCAGATAATATTGTTAATCAAACAAATATTCATGTCCTTGGTAAAATTTTTATTGTGTCTCTGTCTTGAGATGTTTAGGTGACCTATAGTAGAATTCACGTAGGAAGGAACATTTAGAAAATACTCTTACAGTAACATGTTACCTGCCTCGGTGGCGTAGGTAGCTAACGCGCTAGTCGTGGTTGAGCTAGTCTGCCAATGATGGGGGGNGTCTACTGCACTATTCACACAAGAGACTACACTGCCAATGACAGGGGGGTCGAGGTTCGAATCTCAGTCGGGTGAACTGGAGGGGCTTTTTTCTAAATGGTTTTCCACTCCCCTTCCACGCAAATGCGGGTTCACTTCCTCTAAAATTCAACCTTTACAATTCCTAATCCATTAGCTTAATTAGTACTTAAGCGTATAACCCGAACGGGTAGTAAGACCCAGTGCTAAAAAAACAAACAAATAATATGTTTACTGTCAAAATTTATAACATTTTACTTTATTGATTGAGAGTAGCCAAGTCCCGTCGTCCTGTTTTAACTTTACTATTTGTCATTTGGTCCGTATATTTGTCCTGATGTTGGTTTCACGATATTTGTTAAATATGTGGACCAATTTTAACAAGTTTTGGCAGGGATAACCTATTCTTTGAGCTTAGGCTGAGCCACATTATGTCGGCCTATTTGGTTTTAGATCTGGTTGTCCGTTTCGAGATAGTGGCCTTTAAAAATTGTATGTATGTTTTGCGATAACTGTCAAAGGCTTGTGCCAATTTTACTAAATTCGATAGGGACATTCTTTGAGCCTAAGCCGAAATATTTATGTACATAATTTTGAGTATATTTATCTGTTTCAATATAGCAGCAAGTCAAAACGTTCTTAGTTGATAGCTCATCTCAAGTAATTTGAATTTAAATTTCCAAGTAATCAATCGAGCTCCTAGGGCATACTTTGTTCTTAATTTTGACATGTATTGCGAGACTAACATCTTAAACCACGTAACCAATGGATATTCTCCGTGAATATAATGCACTATTAAATTAAATAGACATATTTTTTTCTAACTAACTTGAAATCCAAGGGGAAATTATGGGAGATATTTCAATTTTAAATACCAAGAGAACTCTTTTAAGATTGTAGTAACGATAAGAACATGGAGGGAGCGTGGTCTAATGTTCACAGAACTAACTATTTGTATTTTCTTATAGGTATTGAGAGTATATATCGAATGTGAC
This sequence comes from Timema bartmani, assembly GCA_902151455.1. Lineage (NCBI taxonomy): Eukaryota > Metazoa > Arthropoda > Insecta > Phasmatodea > Timematidae > Timema > Timema bartmani. The sequence continues at coordinate 119,073 of CABFWB010000623.1, read as the reverse complement.
AGCTGTGGATCTCATGACTTCACCAATAAATACTATATGAACATTGTTTTATTAACTTTTACGATTCCCTAAAAAAAGTACCTTTATATCTAAATAAGAATGTAGTTGTAGTTTGTAGACAAATCACAAGGCTGAGAACGGTTAATTTAATACTGTTCTACCTGCAATAGGTAGAAACGTTGACCAAGGTGTCAGTCTCACCCTTTGAGCGTTCTTTGGTAATGGAGAGGCTGGTGTTCACAGCCCGGATAGTGTACTTGAGTGATTTTTTTCTTTTCTATATAGCTTTCTATAAAAAGTCTTATTTCCTAATTCTAACCATATTAGTAAGAATAGGTGGATAGTTTGGTCGCGTGATATCTTCTTACTACTCGTTTGAGATATCCATCAATTTACAATTATTAATGTAGGAATGTTCAGTCCCATTTTCACAGAAATAACCCAATCTGACCGCTATAAAAGTTGCTAGATCTACTTTCACGTATTCATACGTCAAATCATGTGACCTCCAGTTGTCACTTTTTATATGATCCTCATAATGAACTGTTTCCAGCCTGTAGCCGAGTCCGTTTAGTAAAACGCCTCCATCTCCCTCTGCCCTTCCACCATTCTTCCTCCTGCACTCTCCTCCACTCTCCTCCTCTCACTTGCAGTAGTGGAGGACTTGGGCATTAAGTTTTTGAGGAAACGTCACCAAAAGAGATAGGATTAGGAATGAAGCTGTACGGTCAAGAGTTGGGGTACATGAGATAGTTGAGGATGAGATGGAATGAGGATGGAAGGTTAGAGGGCTCCAGGAAGATTAATGTGAAGGGACCACAAGGGAGACCAAGTAATAGATGGGAGGAACTTTTTATATATGGTATAAATACCTCTAAGCTAACGCTATTAATATAGTAATAATAATATTGCGCGCCTGCGCTACAACATTCGTAACCTAGTAGTGGAAATATTAGCCAGTACTAATGTACCGTTTCTCAGGAGACGTCCGAATTTACTAATCATACTTCCTTTCCGTGGAGGCTCTGAACATGTCCCAATTCGATGAGATTATTGGTGATTGTATGAGGGTGTGGAACCAGTGGAAACACTTAAACCCAATCACCCAAACCCTGGTCACCATTGGGGTAGTTTGCCTTTTGGGAAAAATCCCCTTGTACTGGCCGGGAATTGAACTTGGGACCCCTAAGCTCTTATACAGGTTCACCTATCACTACGACACGGGGCTGGTTACTAATAATATAGCGAAATGTGTTTATTTTTGATCACAAATTAGTTTATATTTTTAAAATTGCGCTTCCTATGAAAATCCTAATATAGACCTACTAATCAAACGCTGCCTAGGTAGCTGAAATACTGCCAGTCACTGGTTGGTCTTAGGTTAAATATTGACAAAACCTTAAACCGTACATTCGTTTGCAGTTAATTAGAATTAACAAAAATCTATTTTATATGAGCCTAAATATATTATATAGACTTGAAAAAGTAGTTTAAGAAATGAAATTTTCTACATATATAGGTTGATCACTAAGATATAAATGCCCAAGAAACAAAAGCTAACTAGTATAAGAGCGTAGAATGGATCCTTGTGAATTGAATTATGTAAATTAATAGTGGGGTCACAAAACAAATTATAATGTCACTTGTATTTTACTCCTCCCCTGTTTGTTCTCCCACTTTCAGACAGCTCCTACCAGGAACGTTATAATTCCACCCGGTTCTTGGAAATTTTGAATTTCTACTCGACTATTATAGCATCTTAGGAACTAATCATTGCTTGTATAAAAGAACTATCAAATTTAGAAAATAACGTCTCTGATGATTCAGAATCAATTCACAGAACCACATGGACTTGAAAGTTCAAAATTTAGCGTCAACGGCTCCAAAGACCAATAGACAGTGTGTCTTATTTCAAACTGTGACCTGTAGTAGAGACAATGGCTGGGCCAAATCTTTACATAATAAATACAAAACTGTGATGTATTCGGAGTAAGAACACATTTCTGTACTGCGATGGCGCTCTTAGATATGAAACACTCCGGGTATGTTTGCGATACCAACTTCGTATAAGATTGTTTGATTGTGCCCGACAATAGGCTGCTGTTTTATTTACAAGCCAGTCGTGGATCTTTTATTTTTATCTGCGTGTTTGAAATTCCATTACTTTTTATTTGTTATAAAATCCGAAAACTTAAACCATCGACTACATCGTGACGGGCTTGATTCATTATATATATTTCCTGTCAGTGGTTCATGGTCTATATTTCTTATATAATCTTCTGATATTTTCAAGTTGTGTTATTTCTATGTAATTGTTTCATACCAGTTAATAAAATTAGTGCTGTTTTATTAGTTTTAAATGCAGATTTCAAAAGAATTTCAATCTGCTTATTGAAAGAGTGATTTATTAATTCATCTCAAAAATGGAGAGAACACTAAAATAATTATATATTACTCAATTTGTTTTGATTTTAAAAACTCTTGTTATCCATGAAATAATTTTAGTAACATTACTGTCATCCATTGAAGTAATAAATAAATGATACGACACAATATTATCTAAACATTCTAAAATTATCTATTATAACACGGAATAATTTTTTTAAGAAAACGTTCTCAGTTAAATTCCATTAAATATGTTTTCTTCGTAAAAACAAACACATTATCTTGTTAATCATCACAATAAACACGCTTTATAAATATAATTTAAGCCAAACTGTTCAAAATGGTTTGACAAATTTTAAATTTTCAAAATATGTTGTTTGTAAACTAGCTTAAAATTATTTGTAGTTTGTAAAAATATAAACGTATCATCATGAACATATTACCATGAAAAACCATTCCCAGTTATCCATTTTGAATTCAATCTTCACGGACAATTTCTAAAAATTTCAAAATTTGTTGTGAGTAAGCTACCCTTAATTTAATTTATTTTAAGAAAATAAAGATACATTATGATTGATAGTTGAAAAATAGTTCCCCGATAATTATTTTAAAGAAAATTCAATAAAGTATAAATAATGTTATAAAGTAAAAAAAGCCTTGAAACAAGCCCTGCCCTCCCACCCATAGGAACTTAGTGTAAGTTTATATTTTGTTCAATTTAATTTAGCTTTCATCACGATTGGTTTTTCTTACAAATCTTCATATCATTGCTCCACGTCTTACTACTCGTCCAGGTCAACCTCATATTTACACTAAAGGGTTGGGGTACACGGGCGTATCCATACGTCCATCTCATGGAGGAGGCGCTAACTGCTGTGGCCTGCAGGCGGCGGTGGTCACACGGTCCAATGCGTCACTCTCTTAATTTTACCTTTACCCATTCCAATCAATGTAATTGTAATGATACTCTAGACAGGTGATAAAATATTGTGTAAAAAATATTTAAATATACTTTTTAAGATGACAAGGGGCGAACCTTCCCAAACACGCCCCTTCAGTACAGCCTTTATGGGATATGTACGAGGAAAGTATAGTTTAAAGGAGATGTGCCATCATTTTCGTGGATAAAGTGTGGGAAACCTTTTTTTAAAATGCCAAATTATTAAAAAGATCCCATGATAACTACCTTAAAACCCCGATTACACAATTGGGTGGCAAAATGGTCTGAATCATCACTCTCGTAATATATTAGACAACTGATAACGAGGAGATCGGGGCGTGACCCCTGGTCAAGTGTATTGAGGGTGGTTTTACTTACATGTTTTTCCACTTCCCCTACTCTCAAATTCTGGTACATTCACTCTAAGCTCAACATTTCTCACCCATAACACACTAGTGTAATTAGTACAAAAGCATATAACATGAACGGTTAGTAAGACGCTGTGCTATAACAATAATAGTATATTATCTTTGAGCCATGACTCATTCTGGTGGCTCCCTGGAGTGCAAGCTGAACCCGGAAAACGAAATAAGCCCGGTTCAAGTCCCCGATAAATGTTTCAGAATTATTCCACTGGTCAGTTGCAAGATGGAACCAATCCAAAGTAAACAAACATCACTTCTGCCACTGGCCAACCACAAAAGCGTCCCTTATTTACAATCTTTGGATTTTTTTTTATCGAAAGAAAGTTCAAGTCTCCTTCGAGTGTTTGTTTGAAACAGAAATAGTGTTCTGTGTATCAAATAAACCTCACATACACACACTTGTCAGTGTTTATACATGAAACACGCTACCGAATCAAACATATGCTTGAGAAAAAAAAAATCCTAACTACAGTTTGATCTTTCTCTTATTCTTTATAGGTTATTTTATTTCTTTTGAGAAGCTTTAGATCTAATGCCAATGTAAACAGGTAAGAAATTGTTGGAATCTAAAGAGATTAGGTATTTTTCTTATGCCCCGTAAACACAGGATATATTTAAGTACTTAATTCAATACTTATTCGGTACAATTAAACTGCTTCTGTACCAGCATTGGTGATCAAGTGGACTAAATGGCAGGCTCATATAGTTGATTTTTCGGGTTACAAGGAGATCGGCGTTCTAATCCTGATTGGGTGTACATATGGATGGATTTGACTAAAGGCGTTCCCATTCTCCCTCCACGAACTTTCTTCTTACCTATCTTATTAGCGTAATTAAAATGCGTATAACCAGAACGGAGAATCTCGGTGCTAAAAAAATAGTGGGCAAGGATGAATGGATGTAGTTTATAGGAAGTGCACTTGAGCTAACTTAGAGGGAGGGTTGGAAAACCGCAACGGTATTGAGTAGTCCCTCCCTAGTGCGGGACTCAAACCCCAGACTTCCTCATCAACGACGATGTTAGATAAATCGACCACTGGTACGAGCATGGATATGTTGTAAGAATATGGCGGGAAAGTATAACTAGGCTTGGATGACATCTTACCACACACAGCGGTGGTCGCGCTCTTTTTGTTTGATTTGTTGATAATGGGGAGTTTGAGGTTTTAGCCCCAGCCGGATGGTTTTCATTAAATGATTTCCAACTAGTCTTTTATTAAAATTCGGGTACGATTCCTATAGATTGTACCATTTTCTTTCCGAACCCATTAGTGTGATTAAGTCCGGATAGCTTGGATGGGTAGTAAGATCCCGTGTAAAAATAGACTGGAAGTTCATCTAAATAAATACGTGAGCACCAACTATTACCCTTTTAAAAAATGAATAAGAAGTAAATTAATTCCATCCCATATTTATTGTAGGTAGCTATATACGCATATAATGACTCAGAAGTGTCTTCAACGTGCTGTGCAAAATTATTTTAGCTAAAAATAAACTTTGATAAACTATTAAATTAGCGCTTTGTACAAAAAAAGCCTGAACGTATAGGTTTTTCTAGCACCGCATTGTACTACCCGTTTGGGTTATACGCTAATTTACTAATTATGCTAATGGTTTTATGGATTAGAAAGGTTATATTTATAGGGAGTGTAACCACATTAGCGTTGAAGGTGAGTGGGAGACCATTTATGAAGAACCATCCTCAGTACACCCGACTGAGATTCGAACCTCCATCTCCCCGTCATCGGCAATCTAGTCTACTGTGAGAGTAGCACATTAGAACATGCGGACACCAAAGCAGGTGATATATAAGGTCATGAGAATATAAAATAAGAACTAATCTCCTCATATTGTAAAAAAAAAATTGCATCCGTTCCCAAAGGATGTCGTTGATGACAGTGGAGTATTTTTTTATCAGAATGGAAATTTGTTTTTCATACTTTGGTATGTTTTATTAGTTTGTTTCACGTAAACGGTAGCCAAAATATTCCTGTGTGAAAATCCCAACTACAATGGTGTCTCCTGTTTGTTAATAATGTGCTAAAGTAAACCAGTTGTTTATTTTGTACCGGCTCCTGAATTTCTCCTGCACAAAGATAAGAATATAAATATACCATTATTCCTCTCTCGAGAATTCTAGCAAAGCCATTAATAATGTGCCACTCATTGGACATGATAAATATAATATTTTCGCAAACATTTTACTATCATACAATAATTAACAGATTAGTTTTAATTTAATGGGAATTAAATTAGTTACAGATGTCACTAATTTTAATTTTTTTCAATAAAATTAAATACAATTGAGAAGCAACACGCTGTCGAGCCGATCTGAACTCAGAACTTTTGGCTTAGCGCTCTTACCATCGATCTGTCCAGAGGGAAGGGGGGGAATTGAATAATTTCACAGGTACAATTCCCGGGTCCAGGTCTCATATTTCAACTATAATTAATTTTGTCGGAAGTTTAGATTACATTAAAAATACTAGTTGTACCACTTAAGTTGTATTGATATTATTTTATTGTATTTTAATTTAAAACTATGGTTTTAAATTAGATTTTACTTAAAAAGGGTATTGAAATTCAAGAAAGCTAGATGGCAAATTTATATTTAGTAGACCTTTCATAACTTAAGTAGCCTAAGTAATGCAGCTCGAAACAGATTTCGCGTCAGGGTGAGGTCTTCTGGGTTCTGTTTTTTATTTGGCACCGCGTATTACTACCCATTCGGGTTATACGTTTATTACTTATCATGTTATATTTGGAGGAAGATTACCCGAATTTGTGTTTAAGTAGGGTGGAGAACCTCGATATTTCCGTAATTTACAGTCTAGTCTTCTGCGAGAATAGCACCTTAGACCATGTGGCCACCGAAGAGGGTTAAATACTCGACCTAAGATCATTGATGCAGTTTTACCGTGTTCAAACAAAAATTTAAAAAGATATTAGAATGAAGAATCTATTTCATCGTATGATCCTTATTTTGCTCTATCCTAGTGAATAATGCAGAAAGCTTGCACTTGAATGCGATTTCTGGTTTGAGTTTAATTGTGTGGACCTATCTAATATCTCGGTTAGTAAGACATAAATTGGGCCCTTAATGAAGAGTGCTATTAGTTTGGAAAATAGAAGGTATGTTACAAGATGAAATAAGTTAACAGAAAACATATGCATATTATAAAATGTTAATAATTGGCGATATTTATGACTAAACAATAAACGAAAAGAAATATTTTGTGTAATTGTTTCATTTTATTGCTGTGTATTATGCTTGTACTTTTTTAATTATATGATAATTTTACTATTCACTTTGAAGCTGGCAAGACATTCAATGTCTTAGATCCAGGGGAAAATCAAGGAGGGGGCGCGGGTGGCTCGCGCTCCCCCTCCTCAAAATATTAAACTTACTTTCTCACCTTGTTGCACAAACCTTGCTTAAGCTTAAATTTATTTTATCATTTTTATAATTACTAATACTATTTCAATGATTATAATAAATAAAGATCTTTAAAATAATTTATTTTTAAATAACGCGCTTTAAACAAAATCTTTGAATAATACCACACACATAACGAGCTAGTATGGCTTAGTGGTAAAGTTTAGATTTAGAATAAGAAATATCTAGCTATACTATAAAGTGGAGTTAACGTTCGATTGTTCGAAATCTGAATAATTTCATCTAATTTGTCCAATTGATTGAATAGCTAAAAATCTATTTATATAATAATTTTTATAATGTTTAAACTTATTTCTCTCTTAAAAATCATTATTTGTTGATGTTCTAATTATTTATTTTTAGTAAATTACAATACTAATCGCAAATTTCGAGTTATACCCTTCATTTGAGGATTATTCTCAAGTCTAACGTTACACTGAAAGATTACTTTAAGATTTACTCTTAAATTTTGAAGTATTTTTATGTCAAAATTTCTTGAAGGGAACCTCCCCTGACCCGATCCCGTGAGAGCACTCGCACCCCCCATCACGAAAATCCTGAATCCCTCCCTGCTTAGATCAGTCAAGGGTGGGTTTGTATAGTAACCTAAGAATTCTGGGCTTGATTTTCAGGCGCAGCCGTAAAGCATTTAAATAGTTAAAGTGATATTAACCTACCGCAATAATGAATTAATGTTCCACTCTAGAATTAAGATAGTCTGTATGTCTTGTATTTATATCAATCGTTCATTTTAAAATGCACTAAAAAAAAACCCACACCTGTAGTCTTGCAATAAACCGGATAGCCGGTGACGTGGAGTCTCATCCTGATTCAATGACATTTTTAAAATGATATATCACCGAAGTTTTACCATTCTCTCTCCACTTCTATAAACAACCTTCCTCAGCCATTTAAAACCTTTGTATTAACACTAACCCTATACTTAGCCAAACCGCCTTCAAATATATTTTAAAACTATCCTCCCATCGATGTCTTGGCATATCATGGGGTCTTGAATCTTCAGGTTTCCCAACTAAAATGTTGTGTGCATGCCTGTTATCACTCTTGCGCGCCACATTAATACCCCCTCCCCTCCTCCCTGACCCCCTACCCCGATCAGTAGGCCTATACGTGCCTAGATTTTCCTTAAAATGTTTGGGGATACTCGCTGGTCAAGAAGTTTTTCATTATGTAACTTTATCCATTTTCCTGTTTGTTAATTCCTCTTAGGTCCTAGTTTTTCTTAGCACCGCGTCTTACAACACATTCGGGCTATACGTCTAAGTAAATTATTAATTACACTAATGGTCTAGGGATTAGGAAGGTTTAATTGATAGGAGGTGCACCTGAATTTGCATGGAGGGAGAGTGGAAAACCATTTAGGGGAAACCATCCTCAGTGCACTTGACCGGGATCGAACCCTGATCTCCCCGTCTTCGGCATTTTAATCCAACACGAGAGTAGCGCGTTAGACCACGTAGCCACCAAAGCGGGTTCCTAGAATTCTGCTGGGTGACTGTGCTTTGGGTCGGTTTTAATCCTTAAGCTGTGTTATAGCGTAATAGCTATATTCAGAAAGTGCACATTAAATACTCTTAAAAAAACACAAGTACTAAGGGAGAGAAGACACGCGGAATAGACGTCAAGCTTGTTTAGTTGGGTTCGTTGCTTATGAGGAAGGTGGGGTTTGAGTCCCGGTTGGGTGTATTTTGTTTATTTATTTCTAAATTATTTCCCCCTTTCCCTCCACTTCCTTTAAATTCTACCTTCTTCTTCCTCAACTCCACTAGTGTAATTAAATGCGGATATCACGGACGGGTATTAAAGCTGGGTAAAAATGATAGATCTCTTCTGGAAACTATGATAAGCTCGCTCAGATAATAAAGCTGAATCTGTATTGGTTATAGTTCCAGCTGTTGGAGACTAAGTTGCTATTCGCTCAGTGATTGATTCACAGCTAACACTCTCCTTAAATTACTGTAACATTTGCTGCGATACTAAAATATTTTCCAATCTTGGTCAAAGTGGTTAGGTTTCGTTCATTAATAGGTCCAAGCCTCTATAAATTGAAGGGGACATACAGGATATTGATAAATATATATGTATAAATATATATATATTTTTCAATAACGTCAAATATATAATTTTATTTGTGAATTTTATTATTAATTAAAATATAACACATATATGTTTACAAAAATTAATGTCCCCACTTGTTTATAAACGGATCTTAGATTAAAATTTAAAATATTTATTTGAATCACAATGTCCAAAAGTAACATAAATATGAATAACGATTATAATTATGAATATCCAACTTTTAATTATTCAACTATTTTGCTATGAAAATTGAAAAATGACACCTGGACACGGGAATCGAACCCGGGACCTTTTGGCTTAGTACTTCAATGTTCTACCACTGAGCTAGCTATCCAGGAATCTTCCCGTATCCAGGGTAATTCTTCACTCAGGTTTTAATACAGAGTATATGATGGACGTGCGGAAATCGTCGCTACAATTGTGTGATCAAGAGCTATCAGATAACGCAGCCACCTTTGACTGGGTAGTTGGCTTATTGCTGCCACTTGTACAATTATTATAATTGTAAGGGATTGCATATTTAAGAATCAAATATCCAAATCTACTATACCTAGATGGGGTGAATCATCACTAAAAGCATGCATAATAGCATTGGTTATTTGATTCTTAATTAAATATTTGTTCTCACGCGTTGGACTAGCTTGCCAATAACAGGGAGTTCGGAGTTTAGATCCCGTTTGGGTGCACTAGAGGTGGTTTTTTTCAAAATTCTTTTCAACTTTTCCTCCACGCAAAAGCGTGTACACTTCCTCTAAATTCAATCTTTCTCATCCCCAACTAATTAGAGCAATTCGTACATATGCGTATAGCCCGAACAGGTAGTAAGAAACGATAATATAAGAAAAACAATTAGAAAGATGAATACCACGTAATTATGATCATAATTAAATTACCTGGGAGAAAAAATCTAAAGTAATGATAGTACGTAGGTGCTACGGATAAGAGCAAAATAAGTTTTTTTTCTAAAAACAAAAAGATAGTATATTTATCACGGATTAAAATTATTAAAAAACTTGGGTAGGTAGCTTATATTTAGATAGCTATTGTTTAATTACTTGTTATATTATGCCTCGCTAGGTAGGTAAGCCCACTAACGTATTGCCTTTGGAAATGGACTGGTTCGTCATCAAATTAGACCAGATGAAGTTGACACGATGGGCCCCTTTGGCCACTGATGCGGGTACATTTTAAAATAATTTTATATATATATATATATGTTTGAAATTATGAATTTAATTGTCTGCCCTTTCAAAGCATTTTACAGCACAATCAAAGAATTTATGGCTTATTTTGCAATAGCTGTAGTTTTTAATAAGCCAGATCGGTAGTTACGTGGTGTAACGCGTAACTCTTGTGTTAAACTGAGTCGCTGGTGACAGGGAGATTGAGTTTCAAATCTCGGCTGGGTGTACTGTGGGTGGTTCTTCCTAAATGGTTTCTCAATTACCCTCTAAGCAAAAGAGGAAAGAGGGTACATTTCCTCTAACATTTTACCTTCTTCATCCCTGTATTTTGATAGTTTAAATAATGTATGCATATAACCCGAACGGGTACTAAGACGCAGGACAAGAAACCAACAAACGTTTATTCTCCAGTTAAGACACACACAGATGATTTTTAATCCTCTGATATATTTTGTTTCACTGTCCTAGTTGTAGTATTAGAGCAAGCGTGTTCTCAAGTCTGGGGGGCAAAGAGGAGTGGATGTCGCCGTCACAGAGACAGGACCGGCCGATCTACCTACAACTTCACAACCGGTAACATCCACCGCGAGACATCCTCTCACTTCACACGACGGACCTACTGGGGCATAACTGGGAGCCTAGGGGTGTGGGGGGTTCAATAACACATTTTATATTAATGCTAGTGTATCGTTACAGTGATGGCTGAAGGTTATCGCGCTAAAATGTACACAAAACTATTTATTGGGAAAGGTTATATAGAATGAGGCTTCTTCTTCCATTTTTTTTAGCACCGCGTCTTACTACCCGTTTGGGTTATACGATTATATACTAATTACGCTAGTAATACTAATAATAGTAATACTTAGCACATCGTATTACTACCCGTTTGGGTTATACGCTTAAGTAATAATTACGCTAGCGAACTGTGAATTGGGAAGGTTGAATATAGAGGAAGTGAGCTTGCGCTTGCGTGGAGGGAGAGTGGAAAACAATTTAGGGAAAACTACCCTCAGTACACCCAAGACCTATATTCGAACCTCGATCTCCACGTAATCGGCAGTCTAGCCTACTACAAGAGTAGCGCGTTAGACAAAGCAGCCACCGAAGCGGGTCTAGAATGAGGCGTCACTCGACTTTCTAGGTGAATATTTACTCGTCAAAAGCTAGTTTATGTAGGTTTAGAACTTTCAGTGTTTAATTTTAAGCAAAAAGTATATATATATTTTTTCCTTCGCATCACGATGGTAACTTTAAAACTACCCCTCACCCAGTTTTCTATTTGTTGCACCAAACCACTCAAGTAATTATTGCGTTATTTATAATAATCAAAGAGAAATATCTATTTACTGCTATACAATCATACACAAATCGTAGTGATCCAAACGAACAATGGTTATACAGATGAACCACACCTCACATAGCAGAAAACTGGAAATCCTTGAAGAATAACGAGTTATCGTGAAACTCTACTATTTTTATTGACATCCTTGACCCCTAAAATTTAAAATGAAAGTTCGTTTATCAAAATAAGTTTAGTAGTTTTCTCGTAGTTTCAATTACTGGGGTTGGCATATCAAATATAATATATTACATATATATATATATTAACCTATATTGATAGAAAAACATTTTTAAAATTTGTATTTGAGGTGGGCCTATTTAATTAAATACATTTTTGGAATCGACTGAATTTATCAACACACAGCTTAATAAATCGACCTAATTCTATAACAGACACAGTAACCAGTCCTCTAGCCGTTAATTCATCGCTGTCAAGGGGAAACCCTAATTTCACCAATGAAACTACTTTTGACCATACCCGGGGATCGTTTCTGGGACTGCAAGCTCAATAGACACATGCACCTACAAGCTGAGAGAAGGTGTTATTAGCTCTGCGCGTCTTAGTTTGGGCCATACGCTTATTTACATTACTAGGGTAGCGATGAGGAAGGTCTGTAATGAGGAAATGTGATGAGGAAATGTATTGTAATATATTTAGGCAAAAACAAACCTCAGAGTAGCAAGCTGGGTTTCGAACCCCGATGTTCCTGCCAATGACGAACTAGAATATACGAGACTGACGTCTATATCTGTGTACCCACTGATAATTTTTAAACATATAGCTTAATCCCGCAACGATGTTCACATGGTTTAAGGCAGCGTTTTTTTAAACTGGGCTAACAGTTTTAAACTTGGTTTAACCTTAGTTATCTCAGGCTCTATGAGACAATTTTATAATATTTTTTATTTGTTTTTTACAATATAAAATATCATCAGTAATTAGTATTGCCAAGTTTGTTCAGATCTGAATAAAGGACATCTGTCAGCGTCAAACTCTCTTTATAATATGAATAAAGGCTTAGAGACGTTTCATCAAATTATCTATAATAATAAAAGGAAGTGTTTGTCTATGTGAGTTTGTTTGTTTGTGTGTGATGCCCGGTCAAATCTACGGCACGCAGAGATCTGAAATTTTTAACATAGGTGGACGGAAGGGGTACCGAATGCACCTCGAAGACGGATTTTAAAATTTAAAATTTAATTTTTATTTAGGCTATTTTTAACAAATTTTTGAAGAAAATATTTTTAGTCTGACTTAGAATTACGTTTCAGATGTAACGTTTCAAAATGAAATCGGGCATCATGAAGGGGAGGGGAGGGGGGTTATATAATTTTTATACCCCAGTGGTTCACGGGCAGTGCCGTGCGAGATTGCTATACTTTATAAGCAAAATTTCCGGTGGAATAAATGACAAAACTTTGAATTGAAATATCAATTTAATAATACAATTTTTAGAAATTTCAATCTATTCCCCTTAAATTTCGTGCAACTTTTGTCTAAAACCTGTATTTTATTCATCTTTAAAACCACCGTGAAGGATCGACATTACGTCGAGATCGGCACGTTGATCTCCATACGTATGCATTGAAGTCGATAGGGTCGAGAAAATACGAGAACATTCTCGACCCCTTTACCTGTCCATCACATAGCTCTGTATCACGTGACAGGAGGGGGCGTGAAACTTCACCCCTTTGTCCCCCCCAACCCTTCCTGCTGCCTCAAAGGTAAGATAACAATGTTTTCAACGTTAAACTTCAATTGTAAGTACACGCGCCGGCCCGTTATAGTACTATAAAACGTGCGTGCTCGCTCGCGTGCGTGTGTGCGTGCGTCTGTGGGAGTGTGGTTTTATGAATACTAATGAATGATAAGATAAAGTTTTTTTTTTAGAACAGAGCCCCTCTTCTTCTTGTCATCCCTTTTCCTTTAAAATGGAAATAAATGCCACATTTGTTTTGCATTTTCAAATAATAAACATGTTAACTTGACTCTTGTCGACACTATGACGTCACTCGCCTTATAGTGTGTCTGGTTTGAATTCGGACGGAAGCATCTCAAGTAGGGCTAGGAAAGTAGTATCGATCCTTTACTCATTTTTGGTATCGGAAGAAAAGTATCGATATTTTACTCATTTCTGATATAGGAAGAAAAGTATCAATACATAACTCATTTTTGGTATTGGAAGAAAAATATCAATATCTTACTAATTTTTGGCAATGGAAGAAAAATATCGATACTTTACTCATGTTTGGTATTGGGAGAAAAATATCGATATTTTACTCATTTATGGTATCGGAAGAAAAGTAGCGATACTTACTCATTTCTAATATTGGAAGAAAAGAATAGATATCTTAATCATTTTTGGTATTGGAATAAAAATATCGATATCTTACTCATTTTTGTTATAGGAAGAAAAATATCGATATTTCACTCATTTCTGGTATCGGAAGAAAAGTAGCGATACTTACTCATTTCTGATATTGGAAGAAAAGAATAGATATCTTAATCATTTTTGGTATTGGAATAAAAATATCAATATCTTACTTATTTTTGGTATAGGATGAAAAGTATCGATACTTTATTCATTTCTAGTATTGGAAGAAAAGTAGCGATACTTTACACATTTCTCGTATCGAAAGAAAAGAATAACTATTAAAAGTTTTTTTTCATTTATTTAAGGTATTTAATATGCACTTTCTGAATCAACTGATTATATCAGTACGCAACTTATAAACTAACTATAACTAGAACTGACATAACATCCAGCACCCGGTCGTTCATCACTGAGAAAGGTTAAGCCCACATTCAACCAATGATCAATTTTTCAGCCATGCCGAGAATTGAACTTGGCACGTTTAGCTCAGTAGACAGACATGATATCGACTGAACTAAGGTGTCAGGCTGGTTCCAGAAGAATAAATAGGGATTTTATCCTAATATAATGTTGTTTAGTTTGAAAATGTTGATGATTTTTTTTTCTCCTATCTTTTAGAATGTTCTACTTATTTAGTAACAATAAATAAAGCTTCTAATAAGAAATATAATTTTTCCTACTCTACATATTAAATCACAAATAAAGATATTGTAATAACAACCTGTAATATAGTAGCTATATAACTCATTTCCGAACGTAGTAGCAGAAACTTTTAATCAGCTCATTAGAAAGTGGGCTTAAACTGATAAAATTACTAAGAAACACACATAAATTATAGCACACAATTTAGGATTTCACTCGAAGTCTGTTCCTGATTATTTTTTTCTATTTTTAGACTTTTTAAAATGGAAGGTATAGTAATTTTGGTCAATGGCTCTGTCACGTTATCGGGATTTATTTTTTCCAAGTTTAAGATTTTTCTCATAAAGAGAGAATGCTCCATAGCCACGTGATCGTGTTGTGCTGAATCTACCCTGATAAATGTTCAGCGTTAAGACTATTGGGGGACCCGCCTCGGTGGCGTAGTTAGCTAATGCGCTAGTCATGTTGAGTTAATCTGCCGAGGACGGGGAGATCAAGGTTCGAATCTCGGTCGGGTGAACTGGGGAGTTCCTAAATATTTTTCCACTCTCTCTCCACGCAAATGCGGGCTTACTTCCTCTAAATTCAGCCTTCCACATTCCTAATCCATTAGCGTAATTAGTACTTAAGCGTATAACGTGAACGGGTAATAAGACGCAATGCTAAATAAAATAAAAATAAATAAGGATGTTGGAGTAGCTAACTACAACAAGTAATCGGTGTGCTAAGTAAGTTTCAGCTTTATACACTATCAGGAAGTTTGAGAAATACTCTGTATTCTATAGACAAACAGACGTCACGTGGATTTAATTATATAGATATTCTTTTTCGGAACTCATGTGAATAAATGTATTAAAACAATAATATCGAGAGAAAAAAATTATTGGTATCTAAATTAAAATCGACATTAGTAACGTATCGTATTCGTTAAGAAAGTAAAATATCAATATTAGTAAAGTATCGATACCATTTTTTTATTCCTAGCTCTGAATATGCTTAATGGTTCGGGATTTACTCAGTAATTCCTACGCGCTAATAATGTTTGCGTTTTAAGTATCTGGTAACATTTAATTTCTTACATGGCCTGTATAATGCTTTTCTTAAGGGAAGGTAACTAATTCCATATATATGTTAGTTTTAAATGAAGAATACTGATTTTTCAAAATAGATATAGACTCAAAACTATTGAGTTTGTAACTACTTTCACTAGAAGGAAATTTTTTAAAAGTTTATAAACTTACTATTTCAATTAGATAAAAAAAAACATGTATATCTTTATACAATGTATGTTTATCTATATCTGTATATTTAATGAATGATAAAGCCTGCAAAGGGGATAAAAAAAAATCCCACAACGATAAATTACCTTCACTTTATTATGAATTCTGACCTCTGCATCATTAGAAATTCGATGTATTATGAGCTATACGCCTTAAACTACATGAAGACCGGTATGGTTGGATATAAAACACTGTATAGGTAGGTACCTGTAAAAACAGTGTGTACGTAATTTAAAAATTCAAATTGATTAGGTCTCTTTGTCAAATAATTTAAAGTAAAAAAAAGTGAAATTGATGTAAAACCCGTGAAAAAAAAGTTTCAAAATTATTGAAATTTTAATAAATTATACTGTCTATTTTTGCATCGAGATTTCAAGAAGGGGTGAATGTATTATGTAAACTAAGTGAGTTTCCACATACGATTAATTCCACCCTCATTCCTCCCTACGAACCATTAAAACTCTCGACTTGCCATTGCGTGACGAGGATTGTGTCCGGTAGGGACGAAAAAAAAAAAAAAAGAAAAGAAAAATAGACGCCTGTAAAATGTTTTATTCCCGCGGTAGTGTCGCCGTATTTAGCCACAGGTTTGTTACGGTCGTGCAGAAGTGACAAGGTTTTTAGGACATGACGGACACGTAGGGCCTACCTAGATACCTTCTGAAACTGGAGATATAACCCAAGTGGAGACTTGCCTTACAATGACGCGAGGTATCTGTCACGTGCTCTAACAGACTCCCTTGATAGGAGTCGAGCTGAGGCAATGGCCTGAACGCAACAAGGGACTATATCACACCATAGCTTATATATTTATTTTTTAACGTCATATCATACTAACCGTTCGGGTTGCACACATACGTACTAACTACGATAATGTGTTCGTGATGATGAAGATTTAACAGAGAAATGTACCTGTATTTGCGTGAAGGGAAAGTGTAAAACCATTTAGGATAAAACAACCTCATTCCGCCAAACTAAGATTCAAACCCTAATCTTATCGTTATTGGTGGTCTAGTCTATTGATAGGCGTTCAAGTAACTCGTTAGACCTGTGGTCAAATTGGTCAAAGAGCCAGATTCACAAACGCAGGGCGTGTTGTGGTCCACAGCCTATATAAACATGTTTGTTTGGATATTATATTCTACACTTTTTTTTAAACAATCTTACTAACCGTTTGGACTATGAATATATAATTTAGAGGAAATGTAACCGCATTTGAGTGAAAGGAATGTGAGGAAACCATCTAGAAAACGCAATACTTTGTACATTCAGCTGGAGTTCACACCCTCACCTCCCCTACACTGAAAAAACTAGACCAGATGAGCCTCACGTTCAATTCGCGTGCCCATCGATGTAAGTCTATACTAGCTATTTGAGGCTATCTATTCAAAAACATTAATGTATTGTCTATTTAAATTATTTAATAATTGATATTCTCCCAGGTATTTATGTGGGTTAGATAAATACTCTAAGCAGTATTTATTAAATTATGTAATTAAAAATTGCCACAGTCAAGGATTTAAAGTGAACAAAATAAATTTAGTACAGTTTGAAATAGTTTTAAGTGTTTTTTTGTAATCCAAAATTATGTAGTCTACATTCATTATAAAACCAAACTATTATTTTTAGTGTGCTTAGATTACATAACTGAAGGCCCAAATAATATTAATATAAAAGTATATCGCAGATAAGTGGGCTGGTCAGATGTGGTCGTGAGTTTACAAACCCTACCTTAGACTATGCGTCCACTGAAGCGGTTACTCCACATAGCAATTTGGTAAGAGGGAACATTTAGATAAAACATATTTTTTACGTTCAACACTGATAATATTTGAATATGTAAACAGTGTTACTGTATTTTTATTGGTATTGATCGTACACATCAAAAGTGACTGCTACATAACACATGACTTGACATATGAATACGTGAACATAGATGTTAGATAGGGCTCTTGCTATGAAAATTGGAGTGTAGCTATGAGAGGTAATAGATCTCGAACCAAACGTCGTATCATGACTAGTGTTTTTGTATTCTACTTTAGAAAACAACGGAATTGAGACCAGGGAAACTATTTTACAATATTTATAAAAATTCAAAATAATTGGAATGTAATTAGTTTTACTATTTTTTTTAACTAATACCAATTTCACGGTTTCCAAGTGAAGAATACATTAAGGTGAATTTTGATGTGATTTCCGTGCATCTAACATCTCGATTAATGGACCGTGAAAGAGTAGCTTTTTCTTACAGTATTTGTGAACTATTTCTTGCAGTCCGTTTGGGATATCTGCATATTCACTCTAATGGGCTGGGAAATAGTAAGGTATAATTTAGAGGAATGTACCAGAATTTGCGGGGATGGTGAGTAGTGTGACATAATTTAGTAACATTACACTAGGTCGGGATTCAAATCTTGACATCCCCGTCACCAACAATACAGTTTGTTTTGAAAGGGACATCTTAAACAGGACGACTGCTGATGCAGGTATACATATATGTATGTAACTATCTGTAGACCTACAGTATATTATGTGGCTTATCCTAGTTTAAGTCTCGGACAGACAGACAGACACAAGAAAACCGACCTTGACCAATCGAACCAACCCAACAAACTCAATTTAACAACGATACATTATCGACCGTCCCTCCCTTCATGTAAATGTAGGTACACTTCCTTTGAATTTTACGTTTCTCATTCATATCCTATTAGTTTCAACATTCAAATATCTCGGATGGGTAGTAAGACGTGGAGAGTGGGGGGGAAATTAGAACAAAATAAATCGTGAGAAAAGCAATAGATTATACCTTTTTTGTAATTGTGCTGGGTGGAACGGAGGGAAGGGGTGAGGGTGTAAAAATCCAATAATTGTGAAGTTTTTGATAGAATAAAGTGGCATTTTGTTTTTAGCATTTTATGTTATTTCAGAAGTATATTTTTTAAGCCTAATGTTCGACTTGCGTGGATGTTTGTTTACTTTAGTTTTACTCTACAGAAGGCGTCCTCGTTTAAGAGGTGGATTGTTTTGATCATATAATTATGTCGTCAGTAATAAGTATAAATATTATTTCAGGCCAGTTACTATTTTTATAAATTAGTGAATATGTGAAATGCACCTGTGACATTCCCGCCACCTAACTAAAAATAAATAAATTACGATTCCATGTTGCAAATAAAGAACGGTTGAAAGATATTCTTAGAGTTTTTACCAGCATTTTTTAAAGACCTTTATCACTCAACCTTTAAAATGGTGGTATTATAAACATTGCCTAGTTTTAAAATATATTATTAGGGGTTTTGATAAACGGCGGACATTTTAAAAGAATGTAATAACAAACATCCAATAATGTGGGTACTAGGCTAGTATTATAAACAAAAAAGTTAACTCAAAATGGGGAGGAGACTAGGGAGGGAGGGTGATTTTGAAAATATGAAGAGGTTCATCAAAGGTCCAACCTTCTTTTTTTTATAGTTTACATTAGATTTGTTATGATCCTAAGATATTGACAATTGACAAGTGAATATATGTATTTATTTGAATCCACTTATTTATCAATAATTGCATTATGTAGTCATATATTTTAGTTCAAGTTTAACAATTTACAAGTGTCGAAGAACATAATAATGATGCATTATAATATTATATAAGATATTTTAACATATTAATATACCTGCACCAGTGGAAACGTGAATTAAGGCCTCACTCTATTTCGGCCTGGTCTAAGTAATGGGGAAGGTCGCTACCAAATCCCGGGTTAGTGTAACATAGAGAAATAAGTATACTATTATACTGTTATCCCTTTCTCAATGAGTGTACTGAGGCTATTTTTCCCTAAATGTTTTCCCATTCCCCCGCTACAAAAACTAGTTTGTATTTCTTCTAGAATTATACCTTCTTCATTTCTACCCCATCACTATAAATACGCAAACGGCTCGGACGGGTAGTAAAACATAGAGCACGTATCATTTTTTTTTAAATAAATAAATAAAAACAAGCTGAACATTCTAAGTTTCTGAATTAAAAGTTGCTTTATCCCTTATCAAATAATTAAAGAGTATCACATATAAAAAACTTTTGAACTTATTGTAAAGTTTTTTTAATCACCGCGTCTTACTACCCGTTCGGATTCGCTTTCTGCATAGTTAAAATATAACAATACAAAAAATATTCACTATAAATGAATTCCCACTTTTGAGTTACTTTTCAGTAGTCTAAGAATTGGGTAGGTGATCATCTAAAATCAGATGATCTAACATGTCGGGATTTTTGGATGCACTGGTTCAGGAGAACGGCCATCTTTCATCTTTGAATAACTCGTAACTACTTTACCTTGCGTTCAGGGTCAGCTACTATATTAAAAAAAAGGAAAAAGTCATTTTGTCTAGGATTACAGTTGGTGGAAGTGTATAGTAGAATACATTATTGGATTTCCATTTTATTTTGATAAAAATGCTTAAGCTCAGTTTGTAGCGTGTTAGCCTATTGAGCTGACGTGGCCGGATTTGATTCTCGGCATGGGTGAAAATGGGGCAAATAAAAAACGGTTCAGGTTAAATGGGGGATTGCCTGACGTTAAAATATCGACTGCATATATAACCCTAAATATTATCTCTAATCTCTGGGGCGTAAAACCTTTTCATGACACGGAATGTACATACAATTTTCTTTGAGCCCGTTTGATTTTTGTACATCTCATCCCCTTAAACGAGGCATGAAACTTAATTATCGATGGACAAATGACGGGACGGGAAAAGTGACGATGTCATTCTGGCAAAAAAAACACCTTTTGGGTCAAACCCTCTTTCTCTCGAGTCATCGTGACGTGGCGGAGATCCTCAATGGACCACTAACCCGCTTCTAAACATCTCTCACCAGTGGTGTGTTTAGCTATGGGCGTCCAATAACACAACGAGACTGATTCATTTAATACGAGCTTCGGATGAATGAAAAGTGACTTCAATCTTGAAGCGTCTGGGTACAAGGACCAGGAAGTGTTCGTAATCATGTCAGGGACACTAGACGTGGACAGCTCAGCTAATTAGGGTGTGCAAAGTACGGTGTTGCCTTTTGGAATAAGGGGCCCCAAGGTCATAGTTATGGGGAGGGGGAGCTAGGAGTGAGAATGTCAATCATAAATAACATTATTTGTAATCACCAAACGGTGACCTGGTTGTCTAGGGGTAAGGTGTCAGACTTCTGTGCCGGGGGTCAGGGGCTCAATCCCCAGTCCCGGCACAGTTTATCTGATTGCCAAACCCTTCCTTCACCTCTAACAAGACGTGTATTAATCACAACTTGTGAATGTGATGAATGGCAGGCCTCCACCGTGGTTTGGATTCCACGTTAAACTGTAGGTCCTCCATCTCATCTCACAGTCATCCTACCATTACACATTAGCGTAAGTGCGTATAACCCGAATGGGTAGTAATACGCGGTGCTAATAGTAATAATAATAATCACCAAACAAAATAAAACAAATCTTAACCATAGTTATATTTTTATTTTAATCAACAATTAAAGTTTACTATAAAAAAATGCAAATTTAAAAATAAGATACACATTAAACTAACTGAAATCGACCAAAATGGATTCAAACATTCTATAACACTCAATTAGAGGTTTAATGCGTAATTCATAAAATCTGTGTTTTAAAACTCACCATATCACGTGACTAAATTAGAACGCAGAGAGACCGTTTTAGATATTAGGGTGTGATGGCAAACCATGTAAACAAGTATAAGCTGGGGATATAAACTAGATCCCTCGATAACTCAATTATTTATGGTATTTAAAGAATCGAAAATCGATATTAATATGATAGTATTCAGAACTGGGTAATTTTCCATTGTGCCCATTTTAGATTTTTGTGATCAAACTTGTCTATTTGTTCTAATGATCTTGTTGTGGAGATCTCAATAATATAAAAGCTTCATTTTTTATTTTTTTATTTGCACTTTTGTTAGTTGTTTTAACTTTCTCGCGAACCTTCGGGTGGAGAGAGTATTGTGATAGTAAAAAATAATAATCGAATTAGAGGTTTTGATGATTATCGACATTTCATGACACCCTGAACTCAAAAAATTGTTTTTTTTATACGATGTGTGTCTGTATCTCGGTCTATAGCCGAAACCATTTTACCGATCAGGCTAAATAACTTATTTGTACCTAGGATTTTCATATAGTTTTCACAAGGGATTTTTAGAATTAGGTATTTTGCCATAATGTTAAGGGTAGTTTACTGAGGGGAAATTTTTTGAAATTGGCTCTAACGATTTTGATTAAATTTTTTGTCTAGACACTGTTTAACATAACAATAAAAATTGAAATTTTAATTTTTTGAAGGTACTTTACCCAAGCAGAAATTTCCAATTTGGATCATTCTCCCACAACTAATTGAGATACGATATAACCTATAGTTGTTAAGATGTAACATTATTAGTTATGAAACTTTTGTTTGAAATATATTTTTATAAAATCAATAGCTCTGATCTATAAGCAATTATACCTAACTTATATTTTTTTATTCAAGTCTTTGAAAATGAAATTGATTGCTATGCTCTTTGGTGGACAGAGATGTTCGTCTATTCTCAATATTTCTGTAACAGTGTATATTATTACATATATTATCTTTGGTGGAGTGTTTCTGCAACAGTGTACATTATTTGATTTTTTCTCTTTTGTGTGGTGATTCACCAACAATAAATATTATTTCGTTTCACAAATCTTACAAGTTTTTAGTAAAAGTTTTTATTTTATGATTAAAAAAAAGAGAAAACCTGTGTGGTGTAACGTATCATTTATTTTCAAATGTATAAAAAAAACTTTTTAAATAAATACCACATTTTTAATGTGTCGTTAGATGCTTGGAGAAATATTGAAATGGTAAATGTTTAGGAATTGGTATCGAGAAAAACATGAATCATGGCATTGAATTTTCATTGGGGGGAGCCTTTAGGAAACATAAGGAAAATTTTGAAACAAAAAATGATAATTTAATTATTGTTATTTTATAGGTGATAAGATATCTCTAAAATGGCAGCTGCAGATAAAGTGGTATGAATACGAGAAAGCAGATCTAAAGGCTGATACACTATAAATAATTCAAACATATCTCTTTGCGGCCAACAATAATTATAACATTTTAGTATTTTAATGCTGCTATTTTATAGGTATTAATAATATCTATCAAAAATGACAACTGCAGATAACATGACTTTATGTTTGAATCTATTAACATTATTTTAGTAAACATAGTAACCACCAGATACTGTTATTCCTAATAAAATCTGTGTATAGACTAACAACTCGCTTTGCTCGTTGGGGGCTCCTCCCTCAAACCCCCAGTGAATTTTCTTTGCAAGTGGATGTAAACTAATGTAATTCCACAGCGTTGTTTTGAAATTAAAAAATATGTGGAAAATGTGCAAAATTTACATAAAATCAAAAATCTAGCTCTATCTAAGGTATAACCGATGGAGATACGACAAAAAGTAATAGGACCAAAATTGTGGATCTCGCCAAATCCGTGTTGGTGCAATCTGTTTTTTGATAGGTCTTACCGTTTAGCCACAAGAGAACCCCAAAGAAAGGTCCGCACCTACTTTAAAGTTGCTCCGCCATTTTGAATTTTTTTTCGGGGGTTAAATTTTTTTAAAAATTTGTTTGGAATTTTCCCGTTGGTTAAAGGCTAGAAGCTATAAGTTTGCCAAATTTCAAGAGCTCATCTGGAAGTGGGTAAACATTAATGTCAGTGAGTGAGTGAGTGAGTAAGCCATGTGGCTTTATAGTAGTATAACTTGTCTAGATATCAGATACATCTTTTCTTATCAAAGCTGCTGGACTGTTAACAGTTGTCCTCATGGCAAAGTGAAGCCAAAATTTGTGGAAATGTGGTAGGAGGAACATCAAACAGTTATACAACGCTAATAAAAATAATTTTAAGATTCCTACCTCGAGTCGTGTGGTCTGCAGCGGTCAGTAATAATAATAATAAAAATATATCAGTGTTGACCGCAACAATTTTTCCTCCTTTGAAACGTCATTCATACCGTGTACTAAATATAGTTCTAAATCACTTCTAAATGTAAAAACATTGGTACGAAAAACTCTTGCATACTTTCTAACATTTAAATATTTTGCGTACAAATCGAACCGGTAGTAAGACGTGGTGCTAAATAAATAAAACTTTTTTTTAATATTTTGAAAAATTACTCATAATTAAATTACCATCAAGTGTTTTTTTTCTAGAAAAACCAAGATACATTTGTATTTATAATGTAAAATGCACCCATATACCTTTTTTGAGCAGAAATTTGTATGCCATTTTCGAAAGATTTCGAATCTAAAAAAACAGTTGTTTGTAAACTACCTTTAATTTTATGCCTAGAATAAAAAAAATACACCATTGTATGAGCATATTAAATCTAAACATAAGTTTGGACAAAATCCCTAACATTATTTTGGCTTTAGCCCCAGGGAGGGACAGACAGATAAACATGGCATCAGGCAGAATGGTAAAACCCACCTTTTAAGTTAGGGGGCACATAGAACGTCAAGATTTATTAAAATCTAGATTTTTTAAAATTTTTATTTCACTATCACGATATCTTCTATAATTTATATAAGAAAGTAAAAATTTAACCAACCATAAATTTTAGTAAAACCATATGTATACATAATCGCTAAGCTATCATATCCTAGTTTTCAATTTTGTTTTGACTATGTGGTTAATATAAGACAAATATAGTGCTAAGGCTACCATAAATTCATGTTTTAATTATGGCTGAAATCATTAAGGGTGTGACGCAGGGGACGCGAGAAACGGTCAATGTTTTCGCGGTTTTTATATCTAAACTTTTTTTGCTCGAAATAAATAAAATATTGCTCTATTACAAACAAAGAGTTTAATTTTCTTCACTTGGTGATATCAACAGTGTTAACTATCTTTCAAGGGTATCATAGAATTTAGTGACAACTTTTTTTTCTTCATTGCTCATGACAAATATTCAACAAATGTTGATATCACCAAGTGAAGAAAACTAAACTCTATGTTTATACGCAAGTAATATTTTATTTATTTTGACAAAAAAAAATGTTTTTCTCTAAGAACTGCATAAACACTGACCTTTTTTCACGTACCTTACGTCCCCACCTGAAAATATATGGACCCACATCGGTGGACACGCGAATTAAACATTTCTCTAATTGGGGTGTATTTCCTTTATTTTCTACCCTTATCATATATATACATATAAATATATATACCCCATTAGATCAATTACATTATTATAGTCAGGACACATAAAAAAATGCACATAGCTACTGTCATGATTTTTGTGTCTAGCTTGATCTAAGAACACTGTACATAAAAAAAAATGTGTTTTTTTAACATCGGATATTTAATAATAGACTAGCCTAGTTCTTGCATCTTGGACTTCAATTTGATACTTAACCGTGTAGTTTGAACTGGACTTGTAACCACTGGTTAGCTAACAAGACAGGGTAATTTTTTTGTTACGACAATTTTCTGGCTGCTATTCACACTTTTTATTCATGGTATCAATCTGCTAGCAATAACTTGAAGTACATGTATGTTTTTTTAATCTTCACAAAAAAGTAAATAAATAGTTGTACTCTCTAAATTCCTTATTGGTTTTATGTTTATTACTAGTTGAACGCCATTTACAAAACAGCTAATTTATATTTGATAAGTTAATTATGTTAGATAAACTACTTAGGTGCTTAAAAACCTCCCTTGGAAATAACATTATTTTTGAAGTTGTCATTTATTATTTAATATTTTCTCAAAACCTGTCACTACCCTTCAACAATCCTGATGGGCAGCAAGCTTACCATGCATGGTTCCAATGAGAGAGCCTGAATGTAATCGGGAGAAGGGAAAAACATTTAATAAAAACCACCCTTCATTTACCCAGCTGTGAGTTAAGCCCCAATCTCCTCGTTCCTGGCAAGCCAAACTATAATAACCTTATATTTAGTCCTCTTAATATTATATTTAATTCAGAACAAACACAGAGTTCAATTTAAACTTTGATTGAGAGCATTGAGGAGCTATGAATAAGACACAGACTAGCCCAATTATATCTGACAATCTGAACCGGTGGTAGCACGATCTAAGGTGTTGTCCTCGCAATTGACTTGGCTTCCGGTGAATGAGAAGACAAGAGTTAAATTCATTCAACTAACCTGAATGCATTTAGGGGTGTGGGTGTGTCAACATTTGTATTATTAATCCTGTTTTTTCATCCCCTTTCCAAGCTAATGCAGGTGCACTGCCACTAAAAACCATATTAATCATTACCACCCCCTAAATTAAGCCACTGAGACCATGGTACTTAACGTAGTAATAAAAAACGGCTCTATGAAAGAGCGTGGTTTGATTCTCCGTCCTCTCTTCAAGAATTGTGAAATTAGATGTGTCACGAGTTCCCTGTAATTTCTATCCCAGACGCTAATAGCTCCACTTAGATTGATCATCTATAAATACAATAATAATAATAACAATAATAATAATAATAATAATAATAGCATGGGAGCTAAGATATTTTTTTTCTCGTATGGCACATAAAAATGACCAGGAGAGACTTTGACATCCACGTTCGGTCACCATATGTGTAGACTATTAGGTGACCTGGCGGTCTAGGGGTAAGGTATCAAACTTCTGTGCTGGCAGTCCGGGGTTCAATCCTCGGTCCCGACACGGATTTATCTGATTGCCAGACCCTTCCTTCACCTCTGACAAGACGTGTATTAATCACAACTTGTGAATGTGAGGAATGCCATGGAATGCCAGGCCTCCACCGTGGTTCGGATTCCACGTTAAACTGTATGTCCTTCATTTCATCTCACAATCACCCTACCATCACACATTAGCGTAAGTGCGTATAACCCGAACGGGTGCGGTGCTAATAGTAGTAGTAATTATACTTATAATATTAATACTAATACTAATAGTACTACTACTACTACTACTAATAATAATAATAATAATAATAATAGTAATAATAATAATAATAATAATAATAATAATAATAATGTAGACTATTAGCTGCTCTGGTGACACAGAACGTTTCCCAGGGTACACCGCAGGAGGTTTTCTACACGTCATAGCCGCCATGAGATGATGTGATGATAGTTATAATGATGTTGTGGAGCCGGTGTTAGTCTTAACCTAACTTAACCCTAATTAATAAAACCTTGGTGACCATTGGGATAATTCCCCTAAAGGGAAGAATACCCAAGGTACCAGCCGGGAATCTAGCCCGGGACCCCTAGGCTCATAGCCAGGTGCACTGACCACTCCACCACGGGGATGGTTAGGAGCTAAGTATTCTTGTGTTAATACGTCCTCAAACCACATTAAGAAATCAACATTCCACTCCAGCCCTTCTATATTTTGAATGCTTTTTAAAATGAACATTCTCATGTTACTGACATTCCCCTCCTCCCCATCGGCAGCCTATATCACCCCTACCCCTTCTCACCAATAGGCGTCGTCAACAATAGAGCTATCTTCTCCGGAAGTTGAGAGATAAATGTGTGAAGATTTTTCACCCGGTCTTTTCACCTGTTGCTACTTTTTAAAAAAAGATTCAGATTAGAATCGAAAGTGCGTGCTCTCAAAAGTTTCTTCCCAACCTATTTTTTTCTTCTCTCTCTCCCCCTCACCCCCTTCCTCCCTGAACCTGTGTCAGGGTTGCTAAAGGAGTCACTTGAGATGTATTGATAGCCGTCCTAATCCTCTGAGATGCTGCTGTCCTTATCAATCGTCAAGTGAGGGGTGTGTGAGAGAACAAGGGAGGGGGGTAAGTGCACAATACGCCTGCGTCAAGAGCTGGGGACGCGTTGTGACAGACGTCAACTCCATATTGTGACAGGACAAGGTTGTCAAAACCCTCCTCCGCATTGACAGATGGCGCAGGGCGCTGCTGCCCAACGGTCGGAGGATGACATAGATGTGTGTGTGTGCATTTCAGCCAACACCTGTCTAGAGAAAAAAGAAGACATTTTGTCAGTCTTTTGCATATTTTTGAGTGTCTACCAGTGTAAATTTAGTTCACAATTTCTTTGTCTGCATTTAAATATCCTTTCATCTTTTATTTTGAATAACAATTTGTTAAGATTTAGATGAACATATAGAATACTTTTAATTTAACAATAAAAAACCACCCCATCGGTGAGCATGTGAACTAGACGTCATTTAGTATGTTTTTATGGTGATGAAGAGTTCCACGTTCAAATCCCGGACAGGTCTGAGTAGGGTGTTTTTCCCCAGTTGGAAATGTGGGTATATTTATGATAGATTCTGACTTCCTCATCTATTCTCAATTTGTTAAGTTAAAATGTGGCTGAGAAGAGAACCATTTTGGAGGTAATTCTTCGGTACAAAGCAAACTGGATTGGACACATCCTTAGAAGGAACTGTCTTCTGTACGACGCAATAGAAGGTATGTTTGAGGGAAAGAGGAACTTAGGAGGAGGGAGGATTCAAATATTAGATGACTTGAAGAAAATAATAAAATTATTTTAGATGAAGGAGGAGGCAGACGACATGGTGTATTGGTGGTCTAAGTTCGCTGACAAGAGTAATGGATCTGTCGTAAGATAGAATCCATAGTAAAAATAGCAATAATATTAGTATGGATGGGTATTTAAAAATGTAGTAGCAAAAAAAAAATGCTGTACTATACTTTTGGTAGGAATTAACAGTATTAAACAGTTACAAAAGTTACAGTCAAATTATCATAAGATAAGATTTGTTTGATTTTTTACATTTATTTTATGTATTTAACGTACATTTGCTGAACCGAATGATTATATAAGCACACGATAATTTCTATGAGTGAGAGTGAAAGGGCCTACCAATTATGTTTACATAACTTCTAGGGCTCTTTTACATGCCACAATCGACATGAGATCAACGGCCTTACTTCCCCTCCGAAGGAAGTTGTGTTACAGACTTCAAGCGCTCAAGAAAAATCAATCGAGCTCGGCTGGGTTTGAACCCATGAACATTTGATCCTAAGGTGAGAACTTTACCAGAATATTACCAAGGTTGACAACCTATTTTGCTAAGTTAATTCATGTTATTTGCAGCTATCACTGTATATATATATATATAGTCAATAGCTACAAAATAACATTAATACTATAGTATAATATTATACTTGCCTAATAAAAAAAGTGTATTTTATAAAAGTGTATTCCTTCCAAATTCCTACTACAGTACACTGAATCTATTTTCAAATATTCATACGTCAATTAAATCATTCTGCAGCTATGAATTTTAATAAATCATATAGATGCTGATAAAATCATTAACATTTATTTTTTTCTCAGTATTGAAAACAAAATACAGCCTGATTTAGATAGGAAGGAACATTTTTAAGAGTTGTAAAAGTTACTAAGAAACATTTAAATATATTTATTCGTAGAATAATGTGAACTGCAATCATCCCTATTCACTTTTATAATATCAATAAGTATCACATAATATCATTAATAAAGTAAATGGTTATCAATATTGAACACAAAAAATATTTTAATCATTTCTAAAAGTTCCTTCACATCAAAATCCTATTAAGTGAATATTTTTGTACGTTCCAAGCATACCTTCCTACTAGGAGTGTAGCCTTTTGAACTATCGGAAAAAAAGGTTCTTAACCTGGTAGATAGGCTATAGTAGATCTACACTGATTTTTAAAATACAAAATAATAGGAAAAGTATCTAAATTAGGCAATCTCTATTTAAGATAAGAAATTTAGGATTCACAGAAACAATTCGCACTGCATGAACTGCCCACAGTAATATGCGAGATTTGATTACCTTAACAAATTCTAGTGATTAGTAAATAGTATTTAGCTCATCATTATGTATCCCCCTCCTATATACATTAGTTTCATCCATTTTTTGACTAAGTATATTTCTACATGGTTTTTGAACACCTTAAGCTTCTTCTCGTCATGTAAGGTAAGAAATAACGTTTTACAAACTTCGAGAACAACCGATAAAACTATTGTTTTACATATTCCTAGTTTCACATTCCTTGATAGCAGGCGAGATTTTAAAAACTTACTGACCGAGTAATAACATGTATTTATCGACTATTATTATTTGATTTCCACTCTAATGTATCCAGCTCAAGGCACCATATGGCTGTCCACCTGGTATCCTCCATATGCCAGCCACGCTGTACAGCTCCGAGTCCAACACGACTGGTATTTGAACTCCGACCTGTCACCAACAAATAACATACCCTTCCTCACGTGGACACTGATGATAGTGAACAATATTGATCGATTTTGTTTGGAAAGCAGAAGTAAAATTAAATCTCCACATCAAGCCATATCTAGAGCGTTTCTTAAATCGTTATTAAGGTAAATTTGAGATACTTTTTTTAATTAAAGTTTAAAAGGGAATGGAAGAAAGGGCTGTTAGGTTTCTTTTAAAAAGTTTATCTTCCTTCTCTAGGACAGCAAAGGGACGAATCACGTCTCCCTTTACCTCATTCTGGTGCATTCTTCTCAACAATAATATAGTATTTGGAGGAGAATAGTTCTATCCTTATCTAGAAACAAGGAGAAATACACCCCCAGGTGAAGAATTGGGTTTCGTACCGTGATAAGTAGCTTTTATTCAAATCTAGGTGAGGTCACAGCCATTAGATTATTCTAGCTTTTGGGCTAAGGCAGTGATTCCTAACCTTTTTCGTCTGGAGGAACCCTTAAAATGTTTCAAAAAATCTCAAGGAACCCCTACCTGGCTGACATATAATAGATTCAACAGGGTTAAATTAAATAAAGACACGTAAAAAAAGGGCAAGTAGTAAATAATAATCAAACCATACTTTTGATTGAAATATTATACAATAATTTACTGCCTATTAATATTTAGCTTACTGTTAATAAAAAAAAATTACAAACATTTTCAGTTTACATCTGGCTTAGTGGCTAGAAACAAACTTGGTGTATATATTTTCCAATAGTTTTGTGCTATTATAATTTTTTTTATAGACTCGTTAACGAAAATATAAGTTACATTTTATTGTTTTATTATTAATTCACAACTGAAAATAATACAAGTTTCAATAGAATAACAATGGTTCCTAGTGTCGCTTAATTTAATGTGAAACTTGGGCTTGCTTTTTTGAAAACAGCAACTTAACTCGTGGTCGCATCTTTGATAGGCACACACAAAGTTTTCTGTGTTTGGTTTTTACATTCATTAAACACGAAAATGTTTGCTCAAACAAGTACGATGTTGACAATTGTAACAATATGTTTATAGCTTTCTGAGAGATGGCAAGAAACTCTGTTTACACTGATATCCAAAACATATCTAATGACAGTTAATTACATTTATTTTTTGTGTGCGATCATACTTCAGTTCAGTCAATTGTTATTCTTCCTGCAGGCTGAGTAAATTTTCTGAACTGGTTGGAGAATCTGTGAAAGGGTTCCTGACCCAATCCATACTCTTCCGATGACAAAGAAGGGAAGTATTTGGCAAGATTTTCAGCCAGTGATTCCATATGGCCGGAAATCAGGGGCATAATGGTTTCACGATGATTGTCAGTTGTAATGCTCTGAAGATGAAAAAATAGGGGTAACATTTCAAAATTACTCTTGGAAAGAGGTTTTTTCCAAACACTAATTTTATTTTTGAATGCTACAAGTTTGTCTGTACACGTCAAAATATTTTCCTTGGGACCTTGCTTGTTGGTGTTCAACTTATTTAGGTGCTCATAAATATATGCCAGGTATGCTAGTTTCAGGAGCCACGATTCGTCCTCAAGAGAGTTGGAAAAATAAATTTTATTATATCCTCTGAAGAAAATCTGGAGTTGCTCTCATAGTTCAAATATGTGTGTCAACACTTTTCCTCTATAAAGCCATTTAACTTCGGTGTGTAGAAGAAGTCACGTGACGTGGTCTTTACCCATGTTTTCACAGATTTTTGTAAACTTGAGGGACTTCGGAGGACGTTGCCTAATAAAGTTAACTATGTTAATAGCTGTATCAAGAACATGTTTCAAATCTTCTTTAATCGTTTTAGAAACCAAAACTTCTCTATGAAGAAAGCAGTGGGTCGTTATAATGTCTGGATTATTTTCTTTGACAAGAGTAACAAATCCCTTTATTGAGCCAATCATCTGTGCATATTCCAATACAACGATCCCATGATAAACTAGCGACTCTAAATGAAAAGACGTCAGTTTGCATACATCTTGCCCACGGCAATTAGTAGTAGTAGCTAGAAAGCTTAAAATAGTTAGTTAAACAATATCACATTAACAAAATATTAAGTATTACTAAGCAACAAATAAAATAAATAATCGTTTTCACTTATTGAGATGAACAAATATTACCACCAAAGAGAAATGCTCACAGACAATTGACACTAGTAAGAAAACAAACATAGCAGCATGGGCCACACACGTCAGCCGTCTTTAAGAAAATGCAACCTAAATCTCTTTCATTTCTTAAATAACTATCAAGAAAATGTCTAACTAAGCTAAACTTTCAAAATGCTTCTTTGTTTTATTGATATGTCACGTTGAAACCTTAATATTTTTATTTGTTTATTAATTTACAAAAAAAAAAAAATTATTTGTTTATTAATTTACAAAAAAAAAAAGTGGCAAGTTGTACTATTTTTTCGCAAGCTTTTGCAAATTCTCGCGGAATCCCGGACATGGGCTTGTGGAACCCCAGGGTTCCACGGATCCCTGGTTGGGAATCACTGGGCTAAGGGCTCTAGATTCAATTCTTGGCATTGGGAGCGTCAACTTTTGCAGTGATGAATGACAATTAGAGATTTGATAATCATCAGGTCCGTTCTAGACAATAATACAATAAAAATTATAACATCTTGGTGAGAAATTTAACATAGTTTACATGTTACTCGTTTGGTTGACCCAACGTCAATAGTAAGCTCAAGCAACTAACCAGTGTACAAAGTAATATAAACAGGAGAACTAAATGTCATCTAAAGGGAACTATAATTTGACAAACATTTTATATTCAGCCCATGTTGCGAGTCCCAAAAACCTAACAAAATATAGTAAGCAAAAGCGAGAGTTGATAAATGATCTCAAGAAAGTAGAGGGTAATGATGGCTCATTAAATACCAGTATAAGTAAAGTCATATAAACATTTGACAATAGGCTTTATAGGCCTATTTATTCTCAGACAACAAACATTTAAATAAGGTTAACAATCTGAGTAAATACAATAACGAAGGATATGCATGAACCCTTCAAAGAATTAATATTCTTATGATAACTTAGGTTTGTGCCAGTACATAAGAATCACAAATATTTAAAGTTAACATGTGCCATCCCGGTTTATATATGCCAATTGATAGTATACAAATTGGTGAAACTTCATTAATCGATCGCGGGGGCAAGGGTATATATAGTTTCGAAAGTTCCCAAGATTGAAAAGCTAAGCGATCAGTATGCAAACACAAACCAATGTAAGGTACCCCCCCTATATACATATTAAGTTAATTCCTCCCATAAAAATACTATCAAATAGGTTTAATAAGCTCTCACTCAGAAGTTAACCTGCGATATCTACCCAAAAACTAAGCTCTACACTAAATTGCATACACTTTTACAATAACAAAGTAGAGTATCAAAAAATGCTCATATTAAAAACAAATGGGAGAATTCTAAGACTAACTATGGACTCTACTGCTCTGATCAAAAGTGGCATCAAACAAGCTTGCGCTGCAAATGTAAAGCGTAAAAAGAGTAAAGGGTAAAAATGGTAAAGGGTAAAAAGGGTAAAGGATAAATGTATAAAAATATTTACAATTAGAAAACGTTTTAATACATAAAGGCTATTTATTAGAAATAAATCACAATATTAAACAATTAATACATCATACATCATGGTGACATGATAAGAATAGTTTGTTGCAGATACCAAACAAACACTTCTTGTTTACTCTCCAAGGCCGCCAAACTTCTATAGCCACTAAACTACCATGGGCCACCAAACTTACATGGCCACCAAACTTCCATGGCCACCAACGTTACATGGCCACCAAACTACCATAGCCACCAAAATTCCATGGCCACCAAATTATCATAGCCACCAAAATTCCATGGCCACCAAACTTCCATGATTCTCAAACTTCCATAGCCACCAAACTACCATGACTCCCAAGCTTCCATGACTCCAAAAATTCCATGGCCACCAAACTTCCTTAGCCACCAAACTACCATGACTCCCAAAATTCCATGGCCACCAAATTATCATGGCCACCAAACTTCCATGACTCCCAAACTTCCATGGCCACCAAACTACATTTCAAATTGTGTGAAATGTAGTAGTAAAGCTTTCTCGTGGCATTAATTTTTCTTCTTTTTTTGTTTATTTTAAATTAATTAAATAATTCTTATGCCAATTTTAAAATTCTGGCTTCTACCTGCACATATCGGTGCTAATAATATTTAAATCTTAGACCTCTGCGTGCGGAAGATATCTTGCAAAGCTCATGACAAACACACAAACACTTCATTTTATGAATATACATTCTTTTCTTGCCTATTCTCAAATTAGAGGGATGTGTCTGCTTTGCAGCTGCTTCAATGGATATAGCTGTTATTTTTTTTGTAGAAAGGGACAGAAAAGCAAATGCGTAATTCGGCTATAGGCAGATAGGCTATAGCAGATGTGACATTTAAATTACCTTTGAATTTTTTTAACGACCAAATTGTCGTGTGTAACATATCCAAACAAAGTTTCAAATCAAAATTATTGCAAAAATCATCCCTTATATTATGTACTGAGAGTACAATATCTTATATGACCTCAATTGAAGATCTAGATAGAACTCTGAGAGATCTCAGACCCAACAATATGCTCAAAGGAGTGGTCACCGTATTTATTTCAGGGACTTCCTAAAAACTATTCCAGTCTTTCCAAGTCACTATAGCTGACGAGATCAACGTCTGATTGAAAAGATCCTGTCCAGATGATGTGAAACTTTCCCCGTCTTCCTGTTTCCCTGTTTAAAATTATTCTAAAGCTAAACAATAATGCAGGGAAAATATACAGTATCCCATCTTATTGGCTAATGCAATTGGGTGGTGGAAAACTTAAAAAAATTCATATCTCAGTGAACGCACTTACGTTTCTTATCAATAATTGATTTGGCAGTTGTAGACTCTAGAATTCCCTTTATTTCAAGATGAAGGCAGTTCTGCGTCGAACCGGTGTTCTCAATTACTATTAATTAGTTACAAAGTCAATCCTTGGATATGGTTAGTATCCATCTGCCCAAGCCAATTTTCATCTGTGGCCTTTTCGTATACATCCAATTTTACTGAAAGAAAATTACCTTTCTGGCGATATAGAGCATCTACTATAAAGTGCTTTTTTTGTTTTCTATTTACTTAATTTCTGTTTCTTAGATGTTAAATCTCTAGACCCTTCATAAAATAAAACCCTAAGTTATGTCTAAGAAATATAATGTTTGTAGAGTTTTTTATGGGTAATATAAACAATAAGAATACCAAATAATCAATTTTTAGGAGGTTTTCTGCCTGTTTGTTTCGAGTAAACTCAAAAAGTAATAATACAGATAAGATACTTAATCTGTTGATCTCGTTATTTTTCAGGGAACCATGGTGGGTTATATACCTTCACTCTATATCATCGGTGACCTAAATAGTTTCAAACAAACCGGGCGTAAGCAGTAAACATTGGTCGTGGCTGGTTTAGCTGGTTCAGATGGCAAGTGATATGGTCTGGGGTGTGAAGGATGAGCAGAAGGAGATTTTATGCTGTTACGTGTCAGTTCATGCGAATCAGAATCAGAATGCGGCTAGACTCCTTTCAGAGCAGTAGGATCATCACGGCCGCAGTCGTTGACTAAGGACGTCAGCGGCCACCACATGTGATGAACTGATTCCATTACTCAGTGGTTCATAAAACCTTTTGTTGTTCACGGCACACTTCTTCTTGTCGTAGGTCCTCGCGGCACACAGAAGTTCAAGTTGATAACCAACACTGCTAGAAAACTCGGACATGCGCATGCGTACAGATACTTCTCTCAGTTGGACAAGCACATGCGCATGCGCACATATACTTCTCTCAGTTGGACAAGGACATGCGCATGCGCAGAAATAATTCACTAAGTTGAACAGGAAATAATTATGTATGTGTTTGTGCTCTGTTTGGAAAAGCTCAGTCCAGCCCCCAGCCATTACTTTATCACTGTGAAAGAGGAAAACCACATTTCACCAATGATACATATTAAAGCCATGCCAGGAATTGAACCCGAGATCCTTAGCTAAGTAGATAGACATGCTACAAACTTAGCTAAGGGGTCGGACTGTATACAATTAGAATCTGCTTCTACCGAAGCAATATTTGATTGATTTTTGTTAGAATATAATTTGCCATGAAAACTGCCTAAATATTTATCTTATCTCTTGTTTGTCTCCATCCGAGCTAGACCATTCGACCATCAACATTTTAGTGCACAAGTCTAACAAGTTAGTGTATATTTACAAGCTATAAATAGTGATTAAATTATTTCACATCATTACAGTTCATGAGTTATAAGGGGTCACACTTGTTAGTTTAATTTTTTTTTTTTTTTAGCACCGCGTCTTACTACCCGTTCGGGTTATACGCTTAAGTACTAATTACACTAAGGGATTAGGAATTAGGAAGATTGAATTTAGAGGAAGTGAACCCGCATTTGCGTGGAGGGAGAGTGGAAAA
Organism: Timema bartmani; assembly: GCA_902151455.1. Classification (NCBI taxonomy): domain Eukaryota; kingdom Metazoa; phylum Arthropoda; class Insecta; order Phasmatodea; family Timematidae; genus Timema; species Timema bartmani. Next base: position 82,202 of record CABFWB010000623.1, on the reverse strand, counting down.
CCATTTAGGAAAAACCACCCCCAGTTCACCCGACCGAGATTCGAACCTCGATCTCCCCGTCCTCGATGGTTTGACTCAACACGACTGGCGCGTTAGCCAACTACGCCACCGAGGCGGGTTTTAATCTTATTGCGCACCATTGTTAAGGTAAAGTAATTATTAATGTATAGACAGATATTTGGTATAACTAGCCATTAATATGAGGTGTTCATAGTTGAATATTTATTAGGGACGTGCAAGTCTCGAAAATATATTGAAATTTCAAGAAAAAAATGTCTCGATCTTGACACGAAAGTTAAAAAATTAATCTCGAAAATTCGTGAGATAAAAAAAAAGCAAGTAATCACGCTAAGGAATTAAAAAAATCAAGTCTGGAATTTATTATTTCCAATAATACCGACTTAACCCAAAAATATGCCACATTTCCTCCCAAAAAAAACCCAGCTTTTGTTAATAAATGTTTTGGTTATAAATATTGTTTTACAATATTAAACTTTGACAATATAAACTGTTACGCTACAAAATTAAATCATAAATGTTGTTCATTTTAACTATCACTATTTCATTAATTGCATTTAAAATGGTGTTTGACTGAACTAACTATAAGATAATCTAAAGCAATCGCCAGCTCAAATGTCAAAAAGGAACTCTCTAAATTATATATTTACTTTAATCATACATTTTTTTACTTTCAAAGGACGTTTTCTCATCTCGTTCTTATGTCTCGATACTTTTTTATATTCTCGTCTCTAGATTGTCTCAAATTTAAAAAAAATGTTTCTCGCACATGGCTAATATTTATAATAACTACCATTTTTATTAATATTATAAATATTATATACAGGCCTATATATTTATAATATTAATATTGCTATTAATATAATGATACTATTACTCCTTCATTGAAATATTTACTATATTCATATTATTATTAATAATATTGATATATCATTGAAATATTTATAGTATTCATATTTCACTGTGTACACCTCATATGAATGTCTTGCTATAGTAAATTTAAATCTATACATTCATTAATTTACTGTAACAATGGTACGCAAAAATCGTTAAATAACTCGTGAGGTTTAACAAAATCGAAATCATTGAATCACTGTTTATAGCTTATAATTATTATACTCGTGTTTAAACTGTGCAATACAATTTTGATGGTCGAATGACCTTAACATGGGTAGCAAACTTTAGTGCCATCCATCTGTAAGGAGGTGGCTTAATCTGGCACACACTCAACAAACACGATATTCATATTGTAGTGCTTATATTATTATTACTATTAGCACCACGTCTTACTACCCATTCGGGTTGTAAGCAGACTGCTTACATAAATAAATGGAAGCTCGGTAGTGTTTTCATCATAATTCTGTATCAAGTGTTTGTTCTAGCTACGGGGCCTGGAATGGTGTATGGAAAGGTGTATGGAATGGTGTATGGAAAGGACTAACAGATGAATGTAGCGGTGAAAGCTGCCCACTCTTTTGGCGTGAGTCTACCTGTCAGTGTGTGATGACCCGGACGATGAAGACATCCACCGATGATTGTGGTCAAGTGAAGGGCCTGTCGGATCTTGTCCAGTTAATGGTGGTAGTCCATCTCATCAGGGTCGACAGTCTGTTATTTGAAGGGAGGTACTGAACCCTCGCCGCGGGTGGTACTTGTAGGGAGCCCATCAAACATCTCAAGACAACACCTCCAAGGTGCTCTGGTCACTGTCAAAACTGCAACTGTGTTATCACGATGCTAGTTTCGTTAAGGTCAACATTTTGTTATTGATGAATGATGAACTATTTCAGATCCATTGTTCACTGAGATGGACACTGAATATAGTTATTGTATTGCAATTTAAATTATCCACAGATACCTACTGTCCATTGAAATGTTTTTTGCATAAAGAAATAGCGTCGAATTGCGTTAACAAGGCGTCAGTTAGAATATAAAGCTTGTTAAAGTTAATTTCAAGTTTATTTTTGATACAAGGAGTCACTCTCACAATATACTAGACTTCCGATTACAGGGAGATCAGGGTTCAGTCCTGGTTGGTTGAATTAAAGGATTTTTCACTCACCTTCCACATTGATACGTGTGCACTTCCTCTAAATCCAACCTTTCTCATCCCTAACACACTAAAGTAATTAGTACATAGGCGAACGAGTAAGAATTCACGGTGCTAAAAAATAAAGTTTATTTTTTTATATAATAATAGTAATAATAATAATAATAATAATAGTAATAATACTAATTTAGGTCTGAAATGGTTAAGACCAAGTCTTACCTCACGGATAATATCCTAGTTAGGTAATACAGCTTGAAACAGGTACCTAATCTTGGTGCGGTTTCCTTTAATCTACATTAGAAAATAATGGAAGTGAGACCAGTAGAACTGTTAGGTCATATTTTAAAATCTCCCTATATGATATATTATTATTATAAAGTTGAATGTAAATCTGTCCGTAAATGAAAACACACTTCCAGAAAAGATGGAAAATTGAAATTTGGCAGGAAGGTAGGATGATTGCCACATACAGCTAGATAAATCTAAAAACAGTTAATCTCAAAATAGGATGAAGGGGGCTCTCATTAGGGAAAAAAAACTTTTTAGATGAGGTAGAAAATTGAAATTTGGCAGGAAGGTATAAAAGTATGAACATTTTAAATTTCAAAATGGAACTCTGGAGGATAGAGAAAGGGGGCAAGGGTTTGGTATATAAGTGGAAAAAAACCCATTTAGGGTATGATGGAAAATTAAACTTGCCAGTAATGTAGAGAGATCACTCTAAATATCAAAATTAGTGCTAAATATTCTTTCTTTATATGTGGGGGCTAGTGAAATGGGGAGGCTTCAAAATCTCCAAAAGTAAAATAATTAAACTTCTTACCAGTATGATAGAGAATTTTAATTTGTCAGGCAGGTGTAATGAATACCCTAAACTAACATTCTTAAATTTAAAAATCAAAGTCGAGAAAATAAAAGAGTGTTCCTTTCAAAGTTCCCAAAAATTTAAAACACTCCTCGGTATAGTTGGAAATTGAAATTGTTCATTAAATGTAAAGGAAAATACACAAATAACCAGAGGAGATTGAATATTTAAAATTTAAATTGGATAACGGGAAATGATGAGGGCTGTAAATATCGAAAACTAAATTTATCAACCTCTTATTCGGTGTGATAAAAAATTTAAATTTGGTGAAATGGTAAAGAAAACACCACAAAAGTAAAGCATTTTTAAAATTTTAAATAAAAAATGGGAGGGATGGTGGGGATATGGGGAATGAGAAGAAATTCCAAAAATTATAGTAAACACCATCTTCGATATGATAGAAAATAGAAATTTTGCAAATAATTAGAAGAGTATGAATGCATTTTTATTATTTTAAAATCAAAATCTATGCTGTAGGAGAGCTAGGAATTTAAAAAACTATTATAAAAAACCTTTCTGGGTGTGTTAGGAAATGTAAATACTTTCAAGCAGTTAAAACAAAACTCAAAATAGAGTAAATATATGAGAATTCTAAATTAGTTTAAGAAATGAGGGGTTCACAATCTATTAAATTAATAGATAAAAAACTTATAAGTTTAAAATAAAATTGAAATTTGGGATGTAAGTAAATATACCTTACTGTAGAACAGAGCTATGTATGACTAAATATAATATCAAAATTGAAAAACAAGTAACTTAAGAGTTCTAAATTGATACAACTATTTTTGGATGTGGTTGAAAATTGAAATTTTGCAGACACGTAAAATAACTATATCAGGTAAACAAATATGTCTGAAAATTTTAAAATTTGAATGTAATAATTGAAAAAGTGCTAAGAGAGAGGGGGTAGAGGTAACTTGAAATCCCTTTAAGTGTGGAAGAAAATTTAAATTTGACAAATTGGTAAAAAGATATACCAAGATAACAAAAGAATTGTAACGTGTTTAATATAACACAAGGGGCCCAATAAAGATGGTACAGGAGGGTGGGGTGGGCTCTAAATTGTTAAACTAATAGAAACAACTTTATTGTGCTTAGGTAAACAAACATTAAGTTCGATTGTGCACTCAGTTTGGGTGTTAGGAAAGATTTTTTAAATGTTTAATTTATTTTAATTTATTGATTGCAATAATCACCTTGTGATTGCCATAGTTAATTTAAGACTGTACAGGGAGGAACTTTAGTGTAAAATTTTGGTTGCCGGATGTTGAACGTTCTAATTGCTAAGTAAAACATTGTCAAATTTCAGTGTGTCCTTAAGTCCAGTATATTCACTTCATAGTACAAATGCTATCAGTGACCTAGACTCAGCCAATCCAATGGAATTAGGGAATGTTGAAGAAATGTATCAGCATTCATCTGAAGATAATATGAAAAACTACATTGCGGGGGTGGGGGGTAGAATATAAGTACAGCCTGTCGGGATTGAAGCGTAGCCACCCTGATAGAAGACAGTGAGCAACTAATTTTGCTGATGCAAATTTAGCAAACACGTTGTTTCAATAATAATAATAATAATAATAATAATAATAATAAAAATAATAATAGATAAGTGTAAATGCACATGGTGCAGGGATTTGTTAAATCACAAGAACACTCTGACGAGACTCGAACCTTGACCTCTCCATTATAGTAAAATACCAATAGGTCCCTAGTGAGCTTAACGCCTTAAACTGTGTGATAACTGGCGTGGATGGTAAGTTATTTGGAAACTTTAAAGCATTTTCTACACATTACTAATTTGGTTCTATAAATTACACATAGATTAGTGTCAAATGGGGGCGTTTGGATAGTTGGATGTTAGAAGTTTCTAGGCCAGAATAACGGTCGTCTAAAAACAATCAAATAACCCCTCCCCCCCAAATGTTACAACTCGCACATTGTTTCATATAAAGGACACTCCTTCTGAGATGTAATCTCCATATCTTGTGATTCCGTTTCCTCCATAGAACATTAATTCCTACTTGTCCACTTTGTTTTAAGCTTGTCACCATATCTTCAAACACGAAACCAAAATCTTTTCCAACAGTGACATTGTTTTCTTCGTCGTTAGTTTTTATCTTTTCCTTTTAAAAAAAATGCCCCCCCTTCCCCATTAAAAAAAAAGTGTATCCTCTTCTTCTATTTTCTGACTCTTTAAGTCCATCTTCGCTGTAGAAGGAATTCCTTCTTCTGTCTCACAAGCTGCTTCTCTTCTTACAGTTTCGTCTGCTTCATACATCTTGTTCCATTGCTGGCTCTTTTCCACTCCTTTTCATTCTTTCTGTGTTTCACTTACTTTAGGATTAATGTTTAATTTTTAAACATTTTTTATGCACGCTTCTCCATGTGTATACCTTGATATGTGTTTTCACCTAGTCTTTCAAAGTCTCCGAAGTGATTTATTAATAGTGTTATTTTTTTCTGTTTCTTGTCCCAATGTATTCTTTTCGTTCTTGTTGTTATTTTGGTTTGTTATGTTTCCACAGTTTCCAAGTGACAATCTTTAGCAATCTTGTAGATAGGGAGATCTCCTGTTGGGCAGTTAAATAAATGAGCTGACGTCACCTGCCGACTATGTTCTGAAAAGTGTGATAAACACCTAAACGATGTGTAGGATCTGTATTTATTATAAATTATAAATGCGTTTTATAATTTTTGACAATGATTTTAATGGGTTTTTTTAGTTATATTATACATGAATATTTTAAAATATTTTATTTTTAGTAATTCAGTTTGTAAAAAAAAAAAGCTAAATATTAAATACGAAAGGATCTTTTAAAAAAGTGAAGTAAAAATCATTGTTATTTGGATAGCTGGTGTTTTTTCAGAATTTTTATTTAAACTGGTTAAATGAGACTACTTTCCAACTATAGATTCATTAAATATCTTATAATATAATACATTCGTGGTTTGTTAGAAAACGATTGAAAGTAGGCCTACTCGACCAAAATAAAATAAGATTAATGGTTCTAGTAAAATTCGCAAATACAAAAAATATAGACATATATTTAAAGCGCTATTTATAAGATAAGGATGGATTGGAATACTTTAAAATTTAAAGTGAATTATTCAAAAACAAAATCAATTACCAGCTAAAAATAATATTTCGTACTTTACATAAGTGTTCCTAGAATTCAATTATAACTAAATTTTATATTTTCTTTGTGGACCAACACTAACGAGATTACGGACCAGTACCGTTCCGCGAACCATTGGATGGGAAACACCGCTTTAAGGACTGGACCTCGGGATTTCTGGTCAGAGTATATTAAAATACTAATACAAACTCAACCTAAATTTAAATATATAAACCTAAATTAAAGTAATAACATGAAACAATAATTGACCTTCAAACATTTTCAGATTAAAAAAAACCCAATAACATAGACGTTTAAGGGGCATGCTTAAAATTAAAATGTATTTTTATTAAGTTTATGAGGGCTTGGTTTTAAAATTCATTACTATTTTCTCGTTTATACATGTCATACACCCCATTTTACTATCGGCTCAGGCTATCCACATATTTACACTCCTGGGGTAAGAATGAATAATCTTTTATTTAGAGTAAATGCACCCACAATTGCGTGGAAAGAATTTTGGAAAAAAAAATCTTCGCTGAGCATGGCTGGGACTCGATACCCAAGCCTCCTCAGGAAGGGTAAACCCGACCAGACTAGGTTGATACCCTAGCCGATGTGTTCACCGAACTTTCTTCCCGTTTATCTTTTTTTTAAATTTTGTGTGAACCGCGTCTTACAGTTTCGTCCATGCTATCCGTATATTTACATTAATGGGCTAAATATGAGATAGGAATTTAGAGAAAATGTACCCCCATTTGCGCAAAGGGAGAGTGATAAACTACCCTCAGTACCCCTAACAGAGATTCAAACCCTGATCTCCTAGTCACGAGAAGTAAAGTCTATTGCAAGAGGCATGCCTAAGACCAACAACATGGGTGCAGTGTATTAATCATACAATTAGCTGGATAAGGCTCACTTTCCCGACAATTGTTCTGATTGGAACCCCTCCCTACACACACATTTCCCCTCTCCCTAGCTCCGAGGGTCGCTGGATCACGTGTGTGGTGATGTCACTTGAAGAACCATGTTCTCTCTACATGTGTAACATATTTTTTGAAACAAGGCCCAACAACCGAACAGTCCTGGGTGATATTTCCTCCGCTCCGTTGAACAAAACGAAAGAAAAATGTGTGGGTGTTGGGGGGGGGCTTGTAATGGTTGTTCACCATGTTGCAGCTGTATACGGGGGAGGAAGAAGAGGGTTGGTATGCCAGACAGTTGAGAGCGGTTGAGGGTGCATGCAAGCCGTGTATTTTGTTGATGAGGAAGGTTGGAACTGAAGGAGGTGAGGACATTGAAGAATGTGTCCTCTGCATTCCACCGCGAGATACTATTTCTACTACTAGTCCTGTTCTTTTTTATTATTCTTGGAAACAATTTTCCCACCATCCGTATCCATAGAGGTACCCATATGGACCATGTTTTTACTGTTTCAAGTATTTTTTTTATTTGTTGAAAAGGGCTATGTCAAAAAGTTTACCAATAATTTTAGTTTCGTAAGTATCTTATGGACCAGGCAATAAAAAATGCTATTGTTGTTGATATATATATAATTTAATCAGCCAATTTCAGGTAATTATTGAAATTACGAGAAAACATCGAAACGGAAATTGGCACACGAGCCCTCATTTTAAAGGTTAGGAGTCCAGAATGTCGACAAAGATAGTAGATTCAAAAGAATATTCGATTTTATTATTGAATTTCCAGCTTGTCTACGGTTTCCGCCATGGCTCATCTGTACAAACATCGTTTACTTACATTACCATGGAAACCATGATTTCTGTATATCGGTAAAAAAATATTTCTCTTTGGTTAGTAAATAATAACTCAATTCTTACTAAAATTGTTTGGTGCAACAAATAGATAGAGAGCTGGGCTAGGGGTCGTTTTAAAATCATCATCGTGGCGTGAAAGGGAAACTATATATACACTGTGCTTAGAATTAAACACAGAAAACTCTAAATTTAAGTGTAGTTGAGTGCCTTTGATGAGTAAACCTTAATCTAGGAAGTTTGATTAAGCCTAATTTTCTATAACCTTTCACAATAAATATTGTGAATACATTTAAACTCGATAACCTGCAGATGTCACTGCAATGGTATACTAGTTTTTAATTTATCTACCTAACGCTTTGGGATATTTATTTAGCACCTTGATGAGTTGATGTAGGTTCAATGACGTTTATAGGCCACATCGGTGGGCATGCGGACTATGTTAAAAAATCGCCTTGTCAATTTTGTCAGTAACAGGGAGATTAGGAATCGAATCCCGACAGATAACGGAGGAGTTTTATTTTTCATAAATGGTTTCACATTCTCCTTTAGCCCGAACGCGGGTTCATTTAATTTTAATTCCTCATTATTCATCCCTGACCTATTGGAATAGTTAATTGTGGATAGCCTGGATGGTAAGTATGACATTTGTAGATAACATAACTAAAACTCCTGGAAGAAGGTAATGAATTTGCTACCAATTTTTGAATGATCACCAAGACCTAGGTGTCATTAATTTTTTTTAAATACATTTAAGATGGTATTACTATATTTTTCTAAATCCTTTCTGAATAGAATGATAGATTATATGTCAATATTTTCTGTTATATCCAGGATTAATTAATTGGTTTTACAATTTTTGTTTAATTACATGTATATATTTTATTTAAGTTTGTCTACTTTAACCCATGAAAACGTTTCATTGGGATTGTTTTCATTTAAAATATTAAACTTTTTTTTGTCTGTTTGCATTGTTTTCAGCAATAAGAAAAGAGGTATTATATTATTGGTTTTTATTAAAAGGAAACTGAAAATTATAGTTTTTGAAGTTGATTTAGATCAAACTGATTGACTAATATATTATAATATGTATATAATATATAAATTTGATTGCAGAAGCTTTCCAGGTGATGAGTTTACCGATACTATGTTAGTAAATACTTCATATACTGCCTAAATCGTTCATTTACCTGATAATGGGTTTACCTCTTATTATAAAGAGTCAAATGGCAATTTAAATAGATCCGGTCCTGCATCAGGAAGAATATTCTCTACTTGGAAATGTGTGGTGAGATTAAGGATTATAATTATTTTTAAATACTAAAAGAAGGAAATATTATTATTGAAGAACACAAGAATCATCATTCACTACCCGAAGCAGTAATGAATATTACTGATAATATAATATACAAATACATATCAAACAAAGAGCTGTTGAAGTCATTTATTCATGGCAAAAGTAGGGATGTGAAAAAAGTATCGATACTTTACTAATACCGATATACTCCTTTTGATACTAGTATTTTTTTACTCGAAACTTTTTTCGATACTTTTACTGGTATCGAGAGAAACAACTTATTTGTTATTTTCACTCATGCATGTTTACTATTATTAAAGAAGGGTACAAAATAGATTGAAAAAATATATTACTAATCATATTTAGCTATTAAATAACTTTCAATAAGTTAAATTTTCACAAACATTTTGAAAGCTGGTGTGGTAAAGCCTTTTATAATATCCATTATACAGTACTATTTATCAAACCTTCAAAGTTTCAACACATAACATAGGTGCGATAGACCTAAATATACTATAATATTGCTAAATCATTATAATTTTCAGTGTTTAAATGAAAATATGAAAATACAATTATTATTATTGTGCAAAAGTTGAAATTATTACTCGATAAAAAACTATTTTTCCATTTTAAAATCTCGATACCGATACTTACTGTTATTGATACTTTTCTTTCGATACCACATCCCTAGGCAAGACTCACAATCTGAATGAGTGTTCAAACAGTCTGATGTGGTTGCGGCTCTCAAAGACAGTCTATAAGGTACCCTCCGTCGAGGTTGTAAGGTAGCAACTTCCAGCTCAGCCCTTGCCGTATGCTATACTTCGTACATGAATGCAAAGCAGATCGCATATGTATGTATGTATACATTTATATATATTATTTCCCTAAAAAAAATTCATAGAAACACATTTAAAGCATTCAGTAAATAGACAATAAACCTTTTAAAACCTTTAAACATAATATATAATAATCAAGACGGTTTTAAGCGTGAAAATATCTACCAACAAAAATTATATCAATAAATACTTAGTGCTGTGTATATTTACCAACATGGGTGGGGATTTGGTAGCTGTCACTTAATAAGACTTTACTAGTAAATTGTTCCCTACCCCTTGGTGTTAAGCCTGCTTTGTTGCCAACAGACAAACCTTCACTCACTACATTAGAGTATGTGTGATTGGTCAAATGGATACTACAGGGAATATATAGTCTACGAAGATAGTCATTCTGATTGGAGTATGATCTTGGAACAAATAAAGAAACACTTAAATTTTATAAAATAGCTAATATATAAATGTAAAAATTATATTATTTGCTAAATGAATCGGATTTCACGATTTATAAAGATCATGCTGAAATTGCACCCACTGACATTCATCGACGCTTGTCGAACGCTTACAGAGATCAAACAGTGGATGTGAGCACAGTGAGGTCCAGGGTGGCGCGTTTCAGCGGTGTCGACGGCAATGTTAGAGACAAGCCATGTTCTTGGCGACCCTGCACAGCTGTCCACCCACGAAATAAAGAGCACAAAATGATCAGTTCATCAGTGCGAATCAACAAATCACGATCAGGAAACTGTGTACTTAGCTGAATGTTGATTTCAATTCATTGGAAACAATGTTGGCAACGTCGGGATGTCACAAAGTATGTGCAGGGTGAGTTCCGTGGATGCTCACACAGGAACAAAATGACCACCAAAGTAAGTATTTAAAGAACTGATGAACCACTACAAGGCTGAAGGTGACAGTTTCTTGGACCCCATAATCACCGGTGACAAGACGTGGTGCCACCACCACGAGTCGGAATCAAAACAACAGTCTATGGAGTGGCAACATGCAAATTCACTTTCAAAGAAAAAGTTCAAGACGAAGCAAACGGTGGGTAAACTGATGCTCATTGTCTTTTGGGATAGGAAAGGCGTAATCCTCCTGAATTTTCTGGAACCCAGACAATTCATCAACTCTGACCACTAAATCGCGATGCTGACTAAGCTGAAGCCCCTAATTTTCAGATTCAGGCCAGAGAAGAAAACAACTTTCACTTACAACATGATAACACCATGCCCCATACTAGTTTGAAGACCATGGAACACGTTACAGCTTTTAGCTGGACTGTATTTCCACACCCACCGTATAGTCCAAATTTGGTACCTTCTGAATTCCATCTGTTCGGGCCGATGAATGATGGACTGTGCAGGCAACCTTTTCGCCTCCACTGGTGCAGTTTTTCACGAGTATGGCATGGATAGACTTGTTCATTGCTGGCGAAAATGTGAAGACAACTATTGTGGTGACTATGTGGATTTATAGTGTTTTGTAACTGACAGCTTGCTCTATCCAACGTTGTAATTGTGGTCCATGTATTTCATGTAGTTTACGTTGAAATAAATAGGAATTAAATATATATTATAAACAAAATAGAATAAAATATATTATCACATACATAATACATATTAGAATATAATATTAATATTATATATTATTAAATATATAATATGGTATATAATAAATATATAGCATAATTATACATTCATTATATATATATAATATATATAGTATAAAATAAATATATTTATTCAATATATATATAACATATATTATATATGCAGCATAAAATAAATACAAATAGTAAAATAATGTATATAATATATAAATTATATACATAAAAATAATTTACTAGATCAAACCATTTGGATATCGAAAAATGCATTAAAATACATAAACCCTCCGAAATTTCCCCTGACAACAGTCAAAACATAGTTTGTAGAATTAAGGACGTCTCTAACTCCAGCCTTGATAGTAAATAGTAAGCTATGAAATCTGCTTTGCAATCATGTATGAAGTATAGCATACCGCAAGGGCTGAGCCAGCAATTTGCTACCTCACAACCTCGACGCAGTGTACTTAAAATAATAAAACTAGGCGTATATGACTCCATCATAACAATTAATGGTGGGCAATTAGGCAAATTGAAGGCCCTGGAAAAATTGTGTGCTAGTAATGGTATAGTTTCTGTATTGTAACTAAAAGAAGAAGATCAGAGAAGGCTTAGAGAGATTAAAAAATTACATATTAAACTTAAGCTAGATAAAAAGACAAAGCAGCACACAGGTCACAAGGAAAATTTCCCCATAATCATATTTATGGAACTGGTTTGCATTGAAAAATAGATTTCGAGTAAAATATAATAAAATTGAACTCTCAGCACCCAGCTTTAGCTTTATTTTCCCAATAATCTGTTTTAGCCAACTTTAGGTACCTAGTGGAACTATATTAAGTATTAGAATCAAAATTTTAGAAATGGCTGTTTAATATGGTCCCGGGCCGGGCAATGTCCAGGGTTTGAACCCCCATGCTGGCACGTCACGGGAGGAGTGCCCGAGACTGCACGTTCCCCCCAAACCAGTCCCAGACATTTCGATCCATTGGGCACACATTAAAATCTATTGGGGTAACAATCTAATGGGGCTCGGGCACACATTAAAATCTAATGAGCACACATAAAAATCAAATAGGCTAAGCCCATCAGCCCTAGGATACTGTGGTGTCCCTCCACCCCCAGGTCCAGGGGTATGGTCTTGGGGGAGTGGAGGGGGAATAACGTTAATCATACTGTGGTGCCCTTCCACCCCCGGACATGGTCTCAGGGGGGAGGATGGGGAGGGGGAGCGGGAGAGGAGGGGGAATAACGGTAAATCAACCGGATGTGGAAAGTAGGTCAATGAACTCTCCAAATTGGGGTCAAAGGTCAAATTGCTGCGACAAGGCCAGCTAGACTATTGAGGATACCTAGAAGTTTTATATTTGAAGTAGGCTTACCTATATAGAATAATTAAACAACTCTTTTGAATATATTTTGTCAAAATAAAATAACTTTTTTATAAGCAAACCATGACTCACTCATACAAATTACAAGTGAAATTTTAGTATCTACATTTCAATAAGTTACTCAAATACGATCATTAATAATTTTGGAAATAATATATTGACCCGTGTTTGAACTCATAGTAACTTACCTGAATATTGACGATTCAGCATGTGGAGACAGAGAGGGACAGGTTCCCGTATGAACATATTTTTCTTATTTTCCTTTTTTAATTTAGAGAAGTTCCCAATTGTATTAAAATATCAAATGGGATCATCAAGGGCCTTTAAAGGGAAGGTCAGAGGTCTTGACCCCACTGGAATTTGATGCACCCACCTGAACGATTCAACAAGTGATTTGTTATTTCAAAAAATAATATCAAGAAATTTAAGTTTAAAGGAACAAACCTATTTTTATAGGATTAAAAACCTTACATTTTAATAAGATTCTTTAAATTGAAAAATTACACCTGGTCATGGGAATATAGCCTGGGACTTTTGATTTAGAACACTAATATTCTTACCATAAAGCAATTTAGGAGTCATCCCGTACCAAAGGTTATTCTTCACTCATATTTTAAGGCAGAGTCTGTGATGGATGTGTGAAAAATTTTCGCTACATATGAGCGATCAATTAAGATAGCAAGCTATCAGATAACGCAGCTATATTTGATTCGAAATAGCGATTTCCGCGTATCCATCACAGGCTCAGCCTTAAAATATGAATGAAGAATGACCTTGGGCGTAGAATGTCTCCTGAATATCTCAATGGTTAGAGCATTGGCATAGGTCTTGGGCTCGATTCCCTTTCTGAGGTATCATTTTTAAATTTAAAGAATATATTTAGATGAGGCTAAAGTAGGGTTGCCAGACGTCCCGTATGCTTGCAATGACGTCACAGAGGAATGTGCATGCGTGAACGTGAAATCCATAGAAAAGTAAGTGTGACGTCTATGTAAAATTTGCCATTACTCTTTTGTTAGCAAATTGTCGTTTATTTTAAAGAAGGAGTTTGGATAGATTTTACATTTTATAACGTGGTTTATTTATAAAATAATGAATGTAATTACAATTGATGGAATTTGATATAAGAATTGATTAATAACACTCCGCAATAGAAGATGCGTTGTGTTACAAGTGTAACGTTTCACTTCCAAACTCTTAGTTCGTGGCACTAACGCCATGAGCGCCAGCGATGTGGTTCTACTTGCCAACATTAGAGTGGCGTTTCTATACTTATCCCTCTCCTATGGTCTGAACTGTCTGAAGTAAAATAGTCAATACCAGGATTCTATTTATCATTTGGGGAGTCTACTGACGCAGAAATAATTGTGTTTGTGTTTAAGTGATTCAAACAATATGACAAAACGAAAATGTATATTTAGTATTGAGTACACAAAGGAGTATGATTTCATTGGAAGGGGCAGTAATGAAAATGAAGCTACATGCAAGTTGTGCAGTTGTAGATTCAGCATATTTTATGGTGGGAAAGCAGACATTATACAGCACGTTAGTAATTAAAAATATAAATTGCAAATTCCATCTTCTTCAAAAGCTGTAAGTAGCTATTTCTTTTTTTAAAAAAAAGATACAGACGAAGAAGACAAAGTCATTTCAGCCGAAATTGCAATGGCTTACCATACTGTCAAACACAACCAATCCTTTAATAAAAGTGACTGTAGCAATAAACTTTTTCGAACTTTATTCCCTGATTCAAAAATTGCTGCAAAGTTTTCCAATGCCCGAACTAAATGTATTGCTTTGGTATAAAAAGTAACTGCACCCCAATCTGAAAAACAGGCTATCGCTGATATCGAAGAAGCCAGTTTCCACGCCATTTCCATAATAATTTCTAATAACGAAAAGATAATTCCTATTGATGTAAAGTACTTTACCCCTAAGAACGGAAGGTAAATAAAGTTGTTGCGAGTTGTTTCGCTACCAAATGAAACATCTGATTATATTGTGGAACAATGCATCAACACATTGAAAGCATGTGGATTATATGCAAACAAATGTATTGCATTTTAACTGCAATATTAATTTTGGTGGGCGTCGGGGAATTAATAATAGTTTCATGAATGATGCCATGGAGGGTGTTGGATGCCCTGCACATTCGGTACATAATTCATTTCGTACTGCTTCAGATACTTTATCAACTGATGTTGAAGTCGTTGTCATGAAAATATTCTCACATTTTAGTATATACACAGTATGGAATGAACATTTAAAAGAGTTTTGTGAGTTGGTTGGCGTTCAATAACAAACAATTCTTTTTAATTCCGAGACATGATGACTGTCTTTGGTAAGTGCTGTTGAAAGAGTTCTAAAACTGTTTGAGGCTTTGAAGATATACTTCTTTTCACAGGAAAACCCTCCAAAAATTAAGTGAACCTTACTTTTATTTGGTACATAGTCTACTACACGCTCTGAGTATCAAGATATTAGAAGTTGAAGGGGGTGACAAAAGTATTATTGAAGTTCTGAAAACTCTTAAAGAAATAGAAAATTTCCTGAAGGAACGATTTGAAGCCAACTTTCTCCCCATCAGTGTAAACAACATTTTAAAGGCAGAGGATGTTTGATCAGAAGGCGCTGAATCCTTTCTGGTAGAAGTACGAACATTTTATAAAACTGGTTATGATACCTGGTGAGCTGGATGAATAAAATTTAAATATGTGATCTTTTTTTGTGGATGCTTCTCAATAGTCCACCAACATGGCAACAACTTGAAGACATATGTGTTGTTTTAAACAAATATTTTTTACAGTTAATGACTGAACTTTTCACACAGTGGACAAATATTCGGGTATTTGTAGAAAATGAACTGGTGAAAAACAAAAAAGTGTGGAGTAAAATGTCCACCCAACAAAAGTGGCACGCATGAAGACATGTGAAAGAAAGTCTTAATATTCCGAAATACTGATAATATGTCAGTAAATTTTCAGTATCCCAGCACGCAACACGCATGTGGAACGAATATTTTCATGGTGACCACTCAGTGGACAAAATAAATTAACCTAATGGAACTAAACATAGTGTAGGGAATTTTTTAGACCTTAGTCGATAAAAGTAAGACTTATTCTGAATTTTATTCCTATGTATTAAATGATAAACCCTTTTTAAAAGTTGCACGAAGTTCAGAGAAGTATTAACTGATGTCCACCAGATTGTTAAAGCGCTTCCCAAACTTCTTTAGATATTTAGTTTTTTCGAAACACTGTGGGGTCGAGATCTATCAGTCTTTTACGTGGTCAGCTGTGTGGTTATTATTTTCTAGTATGTAATTTTGAAGGTTATATACTGAATTTAATAAATTTTAAATAAATTAAGCGACTTTAATAAACCTACGTCTTCATACAGTAACCTGAATGTGTCCCGTTTATTAATTTTGAAAATCTGGCAACCCTATGCTAGAGTCAGTCGTACCTAGCAACCATAATAGCGTGTTTATTTCATAAATTTTTCACTATAGGTCACATAATTATAAGAAAATAAACATTTAACTCTATGATTAGTTTATTTTCAACTAAGTTTCAAGTGAAATATTAAAGTTTTAAGATCAAAGAAGTTGGCCAAGTTTTATTCAAATAAATAAAGCCATTCATTAAAAGGGTCAAAATAAAACAATATAAAAATATTGTGAGTGATTTTTACTTTCTAATATCCAAAGAAAGTATTGAAATCGTGAATATTTTTGACCTTGAAAATAATATGGATCGTTACGTTTTATGTGCGTCTGAACTAAAATAAGTGGATTTTAAAATTCTGTTTGTCAGTCTGCCCCTGGCCACGGATACAAAACGGTCAAGTGAATTTTGTTCATACTAGATCTTCGGCTTTCATAGCGAACTTTTTTCATTTTATTCATAGCCCTCAAACTAAGGGTAAGTTAATGAGGAGTGATTTTTATAATTACAAATTAATATCTCAAAAATAGTTAAAATGATTTTTTTTAAATTGATATCTAAGTAGCTGTTGACCTCCCAAATAAAACTGTATAATTTATTTTTGGTGAAAATTCTTTAAAGGGTAATTTGCTGATGAGAGATTTTTGAAAACTCAATATATTTTGAAGATAGCTTTTACGATTTTGTTTAAAATGTATATCAGGGGAGTGTTTGACATGAAATTTACAAGTGTTTTTTACAATTTAAATAATTAAAAATATATTTGTTTTTCTAAAAAAATTTTTATAATATTTTATTCTTTGATTTTTGTAAAATTTGAAATTTTCTGAAAATAGCTTTAACCATTTTGTTCAGTAATGGTAATGGGGGACCATTTAACATGATCAATTATAATCTATATTTATTTTCCTGAATTAGATTAATTTAGTAGTAGTTTACTTTCAAAAATTTACAAAAAATTTCAAATTTTTCGTAATAGACTTGAATATTGAATTTAAATAGGTATTTGGGAATAGTTTTTGATTACAAATAGGAATACGTTTTTGTGTTTACAAATAACTTTAGGGTAGTTAATATAAAACTTATTTTTGAAAATTTGACATTTGTTAAAAATATTTGAATAAATTGGTTTAAAATTTATAGATAAAGAGTGTATATTGTGACTAACAAGATGATGTGTTTGTTTTTATGAAAAAAAATTACTTAAGGGTAGTTAACTAGAAACCTAATCTTTAAAAAATTTCTTCGAAGTTATAAGACACAATTTAAAGCAGTTTGTGTGATTGTGTTGTACCATTTATTTTAATTTACAGAACTACCATTCTTTCAAGAAATATAGCAATGGGAGAAAATTTTACTTCAAGTAACTGGTGACATTAAGCTTAATTTATCATTCCAGGGTTGGAAGCCATTCGATCCTATTCTCCATCTTTCCTCCTTACAAATACTGGTGCATTTGCTTCAGATTAACCCTCCCATTCCAGTTTATTTAGAATATTTTCATTTAAAACGTTTTATAATAGAAATAACATTTCCAAACTTTGCCCCCCAGAGTCAAGGGTGGTTCCAGGGCCTGTTGAGGGAGCGATTGTTTTCACGGGGCTCCTTCAAGTATAGAATTAATAATTTTAACTAATCAAGATTTTTATTTATAATAATATTAATAATAACAATATTGCTAGTTCACGAAAATAAATTTAAATAACAGTTACAATAATAAGAAGGAGATTCGTGAAAAAAAACTTAATTTTGATTAACAAACTTATAATTTTAATACAAAAAACATTTTAAAAAATGTCACTCTCACAATAAAAGTAATAAATATGTATTGTACATGGGTCTAAAAGGTTTTAGTAGGTACTAATATAAATAATTAATTTTATTACAAAGTATTGGTTATCATGTTAAACTTTTGAGATAATTCTAGTTTTAAGCCATTTACTTTTCTGCACATTAGAGCTAAGTTGAAAGAGTTATTGACTAGGTCATGTAGGATATAGGGCAAGGGAGGTGTTAGTAAGCAATTCTTTACAGCATTAAGGTAATGGTTTCAATATTTTGGACTATCCATGTCTCCCCCCCTCCCACCCCACCCCCCTCCCTGGCAGGATTCACCATTATCTAGAGCGACCACTATTTAAATTAAGTCTAAGTCTTATGTTAATGATTTAATTTATTTTCCCCCATTTACTTAAACATCTATGAGCTATTAACACTAGGAACATACTGATCATAGTAGTATAACCTGTGTTTGTTTTGAAGTAGCCAGCCGGAAATAAAACGTGGGCCATTTACTTTTTTTTTTTTGCATCACATCCTACTCACCATTAGGCTACCCACTTTTAGGTACAATGTTGTAGCGGTGAAAATTTCAGAATACGGACAAAGTTAACATTTATATCCGTTCAGTTAGCATTGGAAACCGTTTTGGAAAAACAACTTCAGTACGCTAACTGATAATTTGTTGCCGCCATCAATCCATACTACACAAGCTTGCTATTTAGTTCACATGCACGTCAAATTTAGGAAAATTTGCACTTAATGTAAGTTATTGTTAAAATGTTTAATTTCCTTGTATAATATATAGGCTATCATCGTATAAAATATATTTAAGATAAAAAAATATTCAAAGTTGAAGTGTTCGCAATGAGAAGGTCAGAAAATGTAATCTATTTAAATTAAAATGCTTCTCTTTAGGTAAATGAAGTTTTTTTATCTCCATCTTTTCTTTCATAAAAATGCAACCTTCTCCTTGGCAAGGGCCACAAGGGGAACAAGATGGACGGAGTGGAAGGAGGAGAAGAAGAGACAGGCCGGGCCAAAAGACCGAACCATCACTAACAACATCCCATCTCCAAAAGAGAGGAAGAAGGCTGCGACAACGAAGATACAAGGAGAAAGAAGGGGGAGTTGGCGGCGATAAATCCTGACAGCAACAATCCTCAAGATGCTATCTCTCTGGCAGCACCTGAGCGCAGCTCCAAGGAGACCAGCAACAAGAAGAAGTGGGAGGAGGGATCGAGAAAAAAGGAGTGCAGAAGATGGAGGGACAAGATAAATGTCTGCAAGGAGACGACGACAACAGGGTTCTCTGCTGGAAAAAAACCTTTCTGATAACGTTTGCTACGAAAAATAACAGTTGGGTTTTGTTTCTTTCTTTTTATTAATTTTTTTTTTTTTACCAAATAGAAAATAGGTAGGAAATACTTTTTTTTTAAACCCATGTTTCTTGTTGACTTTTAAAATTTGGTTACCTACCTATTTTTACTTTATCTTGCTATCCCCTCCACCTTCTTTTTTTTCTCAATTATGGAATTTAACGCGCCCTTCTAAGAACACAGATTTAGTTAAAACAAGACTTAAAACTAACTTAACTTGGGAAAATATACGTAATGTGCAGTTTTAAACATACTGTAATTAAACCATCACACTAATAACAAACTAAACTAACCGGGGAAATTACACCTAACGCCATACAACCATCCCTAGCGAGCATATATTTACTCGATGTAAAAATAAGCACAAATGAAAATTAAAAGTATCCTAATCAGCATCAATTTGAGTCGAGCCAGGGGCTCCAGGTTTGTATTCACTCATCTACAAGTATAGTCATTTAGCTAAAAGGATCGTCACTCATCTACAAGGATAGTCATTTAGCTACAAGGATCGTCACTCATCTACAAGAATAGTCATTTAGCTACAAGGATAGTCATTTAGTTACAAGGATAGTCACTTAGCTACAAGGATAGTCATTTAGTTACAAGGATAGTCATTTAGCTAAAATGATCGTCATTTAGCTACAAAAATAGTCATTTAGCTACAAGGATCGTCACTCATCTACAAGAATAGTCATTTAGCTACAAGTATAGTCATTTAGCTACAAGGATAGTCACTTAGCTACAAGGATAGTCATTTAGCTACAAGGATAGTCACTTAGCTACAAGGCTATTCCCTCACTTTATTGTCCAAAATAAGCTCAAATGTTACGAAATTCTGTGTATTTTTACCAATCCTGTGGGACATAGAAAGTCAGATCAGTATTGGTGATCGCGTGCTCTAAGGCACCCCTCTCGCATTAGACTGTGGTCTCCCACTCTCCCTCCACCCTTTTTGGTATTTTTGCCCTTTATCACTTTTTACACCTTTTTACATTAACTACCCGGCCAAACCCCGGAAAACTTTTTTATGATAGAAAGGCAAAAAAGTTTAAAAAATGTGTAAATAGTTGTAAAAATTGCAAATAAGGCATTAAGGGTAAACAAAGTAAATGGTAGAAATCTAATAAAATTTTTAAAAATAATAAGTTAAAAGGTTAAAATTGGTAAAATAGAATGAGTGTGTAAAAATTGTAAACAGGGTAAAAAGAGTAAATATAATCAAAATTTTAGAAATCCTGTAGCTACTTAACCTTTCCGCCAAGTTTAAGTTTTATACCAGGCATGTAATTAGATTTTTCTATTAGTTTTGAAAGTTTTGAACACATCTTCTTCGTTTATTCCACTCCAACTTTGAAATTTCAAGTTTTTAAGACCTGTTTGTTTAACATTCTACCTGCCTGCCAAATTTCAATCATCTACCTTCTCTAATAGGCTTTTTATATATTTAGACCACCCAATATCCCCAAATTCCTGATGTCCCATTTTGAAATTCCCCGTTTGGACACTTTTCTGGTTATATGAGGCACTCCCCCAATCATACTACCAAATTTCAGTTTTCTAGCCCATCTAGGGCTGGTTAAACTTTTTCTGGACACACACACATGCTGACTTCTGTTTTATATATATATTATGTTAAGAATGCCATTTAAAAGTAATATTTTACTATTTATGTTCAATTATACAATAAAATTAGTTAATATTTAATATATATTTAGTATAATTATATAAATTGATATACTAAGTTAAGAATGTCATTTAAAAATAATATTTACTATGATATATATTCAATTATATATAATAAATTTAGTGAATATTTAAAAAAATGATTCTTCACATATTATAATCATGTGGTTATAATTTAAACTACATCAAAGTTATAGTTATTTATTTAATATAAATAATAATTAATAACCAACAAACTAATCGAAATTTATTTGAAGGACAAATTATTGAAGTAATGTGAATATTTACTACTGGAATTATTTTATATTTTACCACAGTCTCATTACTAAATCTAGAGTAATATTATAATAAAAGAATATTATATTATATTAATTGACCTATATGGGTGGGCTACCAATTTAAAATTATAGCACAGCTACGTAAAATTGATTGCGAAAAGAAACCCCAAGAGTCGTAGAAGAAAGAAAATAGGAAAGATCACGTCAAGTCACAGCTTACGGATTGCATCGCTACTCAAATAGGCTAGCATAACATGCAGAAAAAAAATACAGATTGAGTAAGGGCAACCGCACACGATAGACAATCATTAGCAGCCAATTTGATTGGTCAAAATGTTCACAAAGATTCAAATGGGGCTCCGCATACGACAGACTAAAATGATGAACCAACAAAAAATATGTGACATATCCCATTTTTCAACCGACTTCATACAGACCCGATTGTCACCGGTTGATTGGGAATCTTGTATTCAAGCATGGACGCGCACACGAACAAATAAATAAATCAGACTAACATTTATTCAACAGTGTACGAGGTGCGCTCACAGCCACACATGATGTGTAAACTGACAGTTTGGGGAAGTCCAGTAAGTTAAATTCACGTTCGTTTTCTTTCTTTATTTCCCCAAACCTAAACATTGAATGAATCGATAGAAATTGAAAAATGTCTCTTAGTAGGAAAGTAGATGCTTGAACAAAATATGAAACTGCCCTTTTAATAACCACAGCAACCGACAAATTGACGGCAGTCGATTGCGAGTAAGGGTTCGGCCAGACTGACAAGCGTGCGAGCGAGCTCATCATTAGCAGACAGCTCTCTATAGTTGACGAGGAGGCTATGAATCTTGGCTCAGTGAAATGAGGGTGGTTTTTGACAAGTGATTTATTGTTGTGGTTTTCTCATCCTCTCTTCACGCTAATGGTGATTCTTATTTGTAAAGGCCTACTTTGATAATATTGAAGTATTTTAACATAACAGTTTTACATATATATATATAGGTATGGTTTATGATCTTAGCAATAAAATTAGGCCGTTAGTAGCAAGTGTGCTAAGCCTATCGATAGTAATAAAAATGTCAAAATGAGAAGTTTTCCTAGCACTCAATGAACCAATATATAATAATATTGCCTAGCGCCTGTAAACTAGACTGTACCGGGTCGAGCGCGCGCGCTTGAAAAATAGGACCAGTTCGATCTTTCAAGCGTGCGCGCTCCAGTCTGGCCACCTCTCATTACAAACAATGTGTTCTATTTTATATTTTAGTCGCTCACGCGCTCGCTCACTCAGTTTGTCCGCCTCCTACGGCCACTAGTTGTCGGCCTCAAACGTCTGACTGTCTGTCTGTCATGTCCGGATGCCCTTATATAAATAAGGAGATAGGGAGGAACACGTCAAGTCACAGCTTACCGATTGCAACGTCACTCGTATACGTTTGAGATTTCATGCTGAAATTATATCAACTAAGACAATAGAAATAAGGCAATAGAAGAGAATACGTCAAGTCACAGCTCTCGAATTGAACAATCAGGTGCAAAGTTAACGCAGCTAGAATTTAAATCAATTGTTCATGTGTTTGGCCCAAAAAGTACTCTTATTTCCGTTATTACTTTTTTTGCGTTAGGACGGGCGTACACGTACCGATAGAATCGGTGTCAGTACCGGCGTCGAGATCAGTGGTACTGAGATTCCATGTAATCTTATGGCTAGGCAGTACATGATGCCATCATGGACAACGTTATCGAGACGGACACCGTTATGTCGGGGTGATGCCGGTGGGTCCCTCAATAAATACTCCGATACCGATGCGCAGATCATGTGCGCACTCTTCTCCACATGGTTCTGTATTTCGATAGTACAGGTGCCGGCGCTTACATTACTTCTTTGTAGGTTTTAGTTGTGTAGTATAGGCACCGAGCAAAGTGCAGACGATATTTGAAATCATGACACGAGCACGCAAGACGGCCACGTGTTTAAGTTCTTGCAGGGTAAATCCAAGCGGCATCATGTTTACCGTGAACAAATACGCGAAAATTCTCAAACATAGCTCACCGTTTCTCGTAAACTACTTGTACATTCACAGTAGGATTTTTTTTCTTTTTTCAGAATTCATTATAAAAACCTTAAAAGACATGAGGATATTATTGAATTTCCCATATTCCAATTGGTTTGCTTTGAAAAAATTGTTTTCTAGTGAAAGAACTATAATGAGATTTTTAGTGCAGACATATTTTCACTCTTTGTAAAAGTTTTTCCCTAATTGAGATAGATGGGTAGTATAAGTGTAGGAAATGATCATAATAAAATGAATTTTATTTTGATATAAGACTCATTCCTCTAACACCAATACTTTTTACAGTTTGATGTGTTTAGTTACGAGATCTTCACGCGCGCCAGGTTTTTGATAAACTGAAGATTGTCAGAAAGACCAGCCCGTCATTCCGTTCCTACATTTATTTTTCCTGTTCTACCATTACTAGCTTTACAACAATCATTATTATGTTAAATACTTTAAATCCCTTTTGGTTGTGCACTCTATTTATAACATATTCTACCTTTCTTGTAAATTAGTGAATATATAAATATTAAATTTAGAATTGTTGTCAACTTTGTCCGACAATAATTTATATCGACCATTATTACGTCTATCTTCTGTGTTAAGGGTCCCGGGTTCGATTACCGACATGGTATATATTAACCTTTGATGAATTGTCAGTCTAGGAACTGGATGTTGAGAATTTCATGTTATTTTATTTTATAAGTCGTGTGCTGATATCATAAGTGTGTTCAGAAAGTGCACATTCATATCCTCGATAAAAAAGAACTAAAAAGTTAAAAGGGATGTAGTGCTTTATATTAGACAAACCAACTCTAACTGTCACTTCCATTATTAAATCACTACTATAATGTCCAGCCTACCTTCAAGCACAATCGTCAATCAGTGACCGAACGGAATGACGGACCGGTCAATCTAACAATCTTCAGTTTATCGAAAACCTGGTGTGCGTGAAGATCTCGTAACTAAACATATCAAACTGTGAAAAGTATTGGTGTTAGAGGAATGAGTCTTATATCAAAATAAAATTCAGGTCATAATAATAATTTCGTACACTTATACTACCCATCTATCTCAATTAGGAAAAAACTTTTACCCAGAGTGAAAATATGTCTGCACTAAAAATCTCATTATAGTTCTTTCATTAGGAAACAATTTTTTCAAAGCAAACCAATTTGAATGTGGGAATTTTAATAATATCCTCATGTCTTTTAAGGTTTTTATAAAAAATTCTGGAAAAAAAAATACTGTGATTGTCCAAGTAGTTTACGAGAAACGGTGAGTTATGTTTTAGGATTTTCGAGTATTTGATCGCGGTAAACATGATGCCGCTCAGATTTTTCCTACAAGAACTTCACGAGTCGCGCCACCAGTACTGGCGCACATAGCCTATAGTTGTTGGATAAAATATCTAGCAGGCCTAAGTATGACTTTGATTGAATTAGTGAAGAACAGTGTGCGCTTGTTGGATACAAACTATAGAATACTCTAAAAATTCAATTTTTTTTCACCTTTAACGTCGTTTCTTACGGAGATGAAGAAAACTCAACAAAAGAAACCTATTCCGCAAGGGTGCCATTTTGATTGCTTAGCATACCCTCACGTAAACTCACGCCTCTCAAGCACCAACAGTGAACTTGTCAGTGTGTGCGTGTGTGTGTGTGTGTGTGTGCGCGTACGCCCACCCTCATTGAAATTTTACAAAATTAAAATTTGAATTAATGTGGCTTAGTGTGTAGTTTTTTTATTATATATATTGATTTTCTCTGTCAACATTAAAATCAAAATACTATAAATTTCTACCTTGGGCATTATGTATTTAAACTCAGTCGATGCCACAATGCTCAACAAACCCCTGACCTCCTGCAATCCGCCATACATTAGTGTAGTTTATGCTGCTAGGCTCACCGTTAAGTGTCTTTTAGCACCGCATTTTACTACCAGTTCGGTTAATACGCCTTTGTACTAATTACACTAATGGTTTGGCGATTAGAAAGGCAATAAGCCCGCATTTATGTGGAGGGAGAGTGAAAAAACATTTAGGAAAAATCACCCGACCATGATTGAACCCCGATCTCCCCGTCTTAAGCAGCCTAGTCCAAAACGAGATTAGCGCGTCAGACCACGTGGACACTGAAGCGGGCCCATGAAGTGTTAGATTATTCTCATCAATATCATTGGATGCCTAATGTTTTATTTCCAAATTTGAGTTCACTTTCTTAACCAACCGATTACATTAACCCACAAACTAGAAATCAGCTTAGTTCTTGATCAACATAATTCAAATTATTTCAGTCATCAATAATTAATACCTGTGGAAGGCTACACCATATTTTGATAACTTATTAAAAATCCACTGGTCATGCAAATAATCGGACCTATAGCCCTTATTCTGGTAAGCAGACACGCAATCAATTAAGATTTGATGTTATATTGCTATTATTGACTGCGTATAAACTAACAATGTATAATAAAGAAACAACAGAGTGAAAATAGTTGACAGTTGATGCGTAATAATATAGAAGTCTCAATAGTTCTAGATAGGGATGCACCTGGTCCTTTAACTTGGGATGAACAATTTATGGCTACGCTGCAAAACAACGACCAGAAGGGGTAAAATTGATAGTTTTTGCTTGGATTCTAATAATACGTACACTTCGTTTGACTTGAAAGGTAGCAAGCTTATGACTGGTTACAACAAGGGTAGGCAACCGGTCCATCACACAGCAATTTTCAGTCAATCGCGTAAGAAAACTGCACTGTCACGAAGAGACAAGCTTACCTTGCATTATTCCACTGTGGTACAGTATATAAGATAAGGCCATAGTGTAATCAGTCAAGTTAAGACTACTATCATTTAGGTAAAACGGAGTAGGCTATACATATGTTTATATTAACACATTAGTAAATATTTGAGCCATTTAACGATGCAATGTGATCATTTTATTCGTCATCTCTGTAAATTTCATTTATAGTAAGTATAATAAGTGATGATATTCAAAATAAGATATTATATTACTTTTCTTTCTGGGATGTGAGATTTCGTGGTATTGCACCCTTTTATATCTCTTTCTTGCTCTAGATTGGCTGGAGTCTTCTTCGGAAGCGAGAAAGGAAGAACAATAGAGGGCGAGTACCTAACTTTCTGGAACATTTGTAAGAAATAAATATTATTCGAGGTACAGTACAAACAAGCGATATAGATTTCTTCCATTGTATAGTTTTCAAACTCTGAACACGCGATGAGGGTGTTTCACGTCTGGGATCACTTTCCGTTTGTTTACGGTTGGACAAGGATGTTTCCCCCCCCCATCCAACAGGAATTCAATCTCTCAAAGTCTCCGTAGGTAATCGTCACAAGAGACCTCTTAGTTTAGTGGACGTCTCGTTATCATAAAGTGATTTGTATTTCCCTTGCCTCGTGGGCGGTGTTAAACGCCATGTTTATTAGAAACTGTAGCAAAGTGAGTAGAGGCAAGATGCTAAGTGCGCGTGTCTTAATTAGCTATATAGCACGCGGCGTCCTTTATTACCGTTTCCTTTCCAGCCCTGGTAGCTCTATTAGCTAATAGGGTCCTGTAGTCTGTTGGTGACACTTTGTGAGTGTGTGTGTGAGTGTGTGTGTGTGAGTGTGTGTGTGAGTGTGTGTGTGAGTGTGTGTGTGTGTGTATGTGCTACGTCGCAGCTGAAAGTTCGTTTTAATAACCTGTTAATCTTGTATATTATTTAAGCGTATACTCTCTTCTTAATTTACATTTATGAATATATGATTATACGTCCTTCCCCCCTTCCCCCGGATCATTGACGACAGAGGCTCATGTAAACCAAGGATGAATAAATTATTATAATAAAGGTTATAGGACACTTTAACGTTTTTACCTTAAGAATGATTCAACTATTTAATTTCATAGCCTTGTGTATCTGGTTTAGAAAATTTGTTTGTTTTAAAATTGTTTGTGATTTTTTTTTTCGCTGGGAATTTTGGTTTATAAAAATGTACTTTTTTTGTTTTAAAATGGTCAAATTACCTAGAGATAACGTTACATAATCTTGTAATCAAAATTACTTTAAAACATAAATTAGTTCAGGCTCAACGCGCCATGGCTACGAATGATAAAACTTTAAGTACTAAACAAGTACTTAAAATTTAATTATAGCAAACCACTAACATTTCTTTTGTACGGCCATTTTTACATCCAATATTAGAGTCACGTAATATTTTTTTTAAGGTCAACCTTACTATGGTCCTCTCCAAGCCCCGTTAATGACATTTTCTTCATCTCCCTTCGTTCCATGCTTGATGATAATAATAAGAATGGGAATATAAAAGTTATTTTAGAAGGCATGAGCAAGAAAAGGGGGAAAGGGGAGGAAGAGAGAGGGTTGAAATCAAGCCACATAGGCACATGCAACCTGTCCATTAATTACGATCTGTCAAGACTCGGCGGTGCCCCCCCTGGTGCTTTGAGAAGGGGGGTCAAGGCCCCCCCGCCGGGTGTCTTCCTCTGTTAGGGCCCCCAGTACCGGCGGCTTGGTGCATCTGTCAGACGAGGTGGGAGGGGGGAAGGGGTTTGGTTGGGGAGGGTTGAAAAATGGGTGGCCTAATCATTGGGAAAAAGGGGTGAGGGATAAGTAAAAAAATATATATTTACAAAAAGTGAGTGTAGTACAAGTCAGTGGCAGAGCTATACCACGTTTCCCTGACCTCTCCTCCTTCCACGACCCCTCCCCCCTTTGAGGTAAATTACAAGTATTCTTTGAATTGGGTGGGCCGAGGCTTTCATTGATGCGAGACATTTTTACTGGTTGAATAAGAAATAAAACGACATGTAAAGGGGAAAAAGATAATATATAAGCTGTGTTTTTTTGTTAAAAATACATACAAGATTTGAATATTATTATTTGTTGTTGATGAAATAAAAACCATCCTGTTAAAAAAAAATGATAATAGTGAAGCGTGAAAGTTAGACTTAATTGTTTGATAATTTGTTAGAGATCGTAAGTAATGGAATTAGATGCGCTACACTAAGAAGGATTTATGATCAAACTGGAATTTTAAATGTAATATTTGTGATACAATATATCTTTTTAGCATTCTGTGCCGTAAAGGCCTTTATAGTAAAACTCTATATTTCTATTCAACATTTGGATTTGATTTAATTGGCATATTTTGAATATAAAATGTTACTTAACATAATACTTATTTTTGTTTAAACTTCTAACAGCCCAAATCAAATACGATATCGCCATAAATATTTTAAACTTATTTTATATGAAACTAAAGGTGCTTCGGATTTATTTATATAAGACTTGCCATATCTTGGATTTATTTATGAAATACTGTAAATGGGCCTACTCTAGATTCCTTTACATAAAACTATTCATAGTAAGTTTCGTATTTATTTACATATAGAACTATACCTACATTTTTTATTTATTTATGAAAACATTTATAAAATTTATATATTAAGGATTGAGCTCCTAAATCAGTCACATTTTCTTTTAATTAATTTTAATTAGATCCACTTCTAATCAGATCTAGTGTTTAAGATGCATTGTGTCTTCTGATATGAGCTAGAGTAAGCTGTTAATTTCATTGATCTGTCTCAGTCTCATTTATAGCTCTGTCAAAGTAAGTGTCAGAGGTATAAACGATACTAGTAATAACATTCAATATACAACCAATTATTGTTATGACTGGAGTGAAAGTGTTGCTGGTAGGTTCAGTTGATGGCTTGGCAGGCTGATGTCCAATAGTACCTTCTGGCTCTGTGAGAAAAGCAACGGAAAACTACCTCACTACTTAACTTATTTACCTAGTATACCTCTTCAGAGCTAACTAGGGCTTATAGCTGACGTTGGAACTGTTGAAGATCCAACCAACCCTCGTGTCGAGTACTAAACATATACATAATAAAGAAACAGAAAAGTTTCAGAATTTAGAGACTTTGATTTGAATACTGATGGGTTACATTGTGCAAGTGATTCAAAGATTACTGTAACTTTAGTCGTTAAACTCGCCTTGCAGTCCCCATGAAAACCATAATTCACTCAATATTGTTGCTAGTTCATACTAATTTACTTAAAATTTATATTTAGAATTTTTCGTTTTATTGTAGGTGAGAAAGTGCTGCAAGAATCTTGGAATTGTTTTCTTAACATTTTTAACAACCAATAGTATTATTGACATATAACTGTAAAATGTGTTTGATAGATAAACTGGATTGAAATAAATACATTTTATTTAACGAACCACTGTTTAGTGAGTGAGATACCCGGGATTTATTATAATACAAGATACCCTCCCCCTAACTGTCCTAAGACGCCAGAGTCCCTAGTACAAACCATGGTTACTTAAAGACTCAAATTAAATTTCAATAATTTTGCTAAAAGACAATGCTGTTAACATCTTTCAAAGGCAAACCATTTGCTTTGGAGTAATAGACGAGTTGAAGTCCTTGTCACTACGAACATTTGTTTTGGCATCATAGACGAGTTGAAGTCCTTGTCGCTACGAACATTTGTTTTGGCATCATAGACGAGTTAAAGTCCTTGTCGCTACGAACATTTGTTTTGGCATCATAGACGAGTTGAAGTCCTTGTCGCTACGAATATTTGCTTTGGCATCATAGACGAGTTGAAATCCTTGTCGCTACGAACATTTGTTTTGGCATCATAGACGAGTTAAAGTCCTTGTCGCTACGAACATTTGTTTTGGCATCATAGACGAGTTAAAGTCCTTGTCGCTACGAACATTTGTTTTGGCATCATAGACGAGTTGAAGTCCTTGTCGCTACGAACATTTGTTTTGGCATCATAGACGAGTTGAAGTCCTTGACACTACGAACATTTGTTTTGGTGTCATAGACTAGCTGAAATCTTTGTTGCTATAACGTACTTTGGTTTGTCTTTACATAAATAATCTTAATATAACTCTTTATAAATTTATTAATAACACTTAATTATTAGTTACCCATTTATCATCAACCTCTTCCACTAGACCCTACTAATGATATCTTTATTTACTTTAGTAAACGAACATAATATTAGCCTACAGTTCAGCCAGAAGTCTGAAACTACGTATTTTAATAATTTACAGTATATTACAGTACCTAGACTTGAACCCTGGAACTTTTGTTTGTATGGAGGAATTTTTCTTAAACTTGTAAGGCTCAAAATAGCACCTACTGGTGCGAGTGCGTTTAAACTATGGTCAAGGGTTTGAATTCTTCTGCAGGGACACGGCAGAGTTTTTAAAAATATATTTTCATATTATCAGAAGTTCTCTGAAGTATACTCTTAGAAGGGCTAGCTCAAAACATCATTTATTTGACTAACTAACGTTCACGTTCTGAGCCGATTGATTACTTCAGCATCCGACTGATTATATCAACACATAGCTTATAAACTAGCTTAAATCTAGAACAGACACAACATCCAGTCCCCAGCAGTTAATTCATCACTGTGAAAGAGGAAACCCACATTTCACCAATTATATTTTTTTAGACCGTACCAGAAATAGAACCCGGGACCCTTAGTTCAATAGAGAGACGTGCTACCAACTGAGCTAAGGTGTCGAACAACTCGAACTGAATGGAATGGCCTACAAAAATAAAGTTTTTTCTCAATTTTTTCATTCTTGAATTTTCTTTCTTTAATTTCTGTTTCAACGGAAATATCACAACCCCTGTTAAGTTCGTTATAGCCTCGGATCCAGATGGAAGACTTCAAGTTGAGATCTGATGTGAAACGAGTATTTCATAGGATAAGGAGGATTTTTTTATCAGGTCTCAAACGCTTAATAAATAATTAATCTAAGAGTACTAAGAGAAGATGAAATAAGTAAGAAGTAAAATTATTCCCTTCGGCAGCTTATTCATAAAATAATTTACAGACGTCCCTTGGTAAAAAAATGGCTAAGTAATCAATGGGAAATAATTTATTTTTTATAAGAAAAGAAGAACAACTTTTTTTAAATATACGTGATGACTACTGCTCCATTAGTAAACAGCTATTTTAAAAAAAGTGATTGATTAATATATTAAAAAAATTATCTTCACCAAAAGAACAGACATTAAATAAATGCAGCCACCTGACAGATGTTTCCTTTATTCATGTTTTTTATATAGGCCCTACGGTATATGCAGTATATATAATATATAAAGTATATATACTATATAAAGGTTATATATTATATACAGTATACATAGTAAATATACAATATATACTATATATTATATGCTATACATACAGTATAT
This sequence comes from Timema bartmani, assembly GCA_902151455.1. Lineage (NCBI taxonomy): Eukaryota > Metazoa > Arthropoda > Insecta > Phasmatodea > Timematidae > Timema > Timema bartmani. The sequence goes on along the minus strand of CABFWB010000623.1, from coordinate 50,368 downwards.
GCATTAAATACTATATATACACTGTATATATACTATATACACTATATATATACTATATACACTGTATGTATACTATATATACTGTATATATACTATATACACTGTATATAATATATACAGTATACTTACTATATATACTGTATACATACTATATATACAGTATATAACATAAATATTATATATACCGTGTATATACTGTATATGCAGCATATATATAATACTAACTTGTGTAGATTGACAGGTGGACCAAAGCGGTAACCTAATTTGATTTACATCACAGGTGAATGGGAGGTCGGGGCTTGAATCCCTCTCAGGTGTACTAAGGATGTTTTTTCTAAATTGTTTTCTACTGTCCAGATAAACAAATTCGGGTACCTTTTATCTAGAATCTTTCCTTTCTTTTTCCATCACTAGCAGTGCAAATATACAGTTAGCCCTGATAAGTAGTAATTCATTGTACACAGTATTCTAACTGCTAAAAGTACGAGTAACTTAAGAGGGCTGCCTAATGGAATGGGGCAAAAAGTGCCAAAATAATATTAAAATATTTTAAGTTTTATAATTATAAAAAATAAATGTATTACAGGTTAAATTAATTCATTTAGAGCGAGCTTGAGGGTTGACGGCCAGTTGAACATGTAATGATGTTTGAGTAAAATGTTTTAGATACTCAGAGTTATGTGAGCGATAGTTATCGTAAGAGCCGCGAGCTATGGGAAAAATAAAGAGATGAATAATCACCAAACATTTCATTATTTTAATTTCATTTGATCTCCAAGGTGAGATTCTGTTAATGAAACACACACACACCTATAAATATTTAGAATTTTTTTTTTTCAATCTATTAACAATAAATAGTAATATCTCCCAAAAAACATAAATATAAGAGGGATCGACAAATACTCTCTCAATATATACCACCTAAACAAAACTAACTACAAATACGTACTTCATGGGAGCCCCAACCAAGAAAATACAACAAAATCGATTAGTTTGTATTTGTAAAGTATTTCATGTAGGCTTACGAGATTAAAATAAAACCGTAGTTGATAATTTTATTTGGTATAGTATGTTTGTTAGTACTGTATGTGCGTAATTTATATTTGTTGGTGTCGTGCTGGGTCAGTGATTAAATATTTCTTTTAAATATGAATAACTTTGTGCATGTGAATTATTTTTGATATCATTTATTTTGTATTCTTAAAATGTTTCGCATACATTTGACATCACTCAGCAACAAAATGTTCGTTGTAGATAATATTTTATATAAATGTAAGTTTTTTGTTATATTTTCTTGTCAGGGGCTCCTATAAGGTACGAATTTTTTATATATTGTTGTTTGTGGTGGTATATACTACGAGTGTACTTGTCAAACCCTTTTACATTGATGTATTTAGGTAGATCCAACCTACCACAAATTAACAAAATCTCTTTTTAAACAGGGTCACAACAGAATATTAAAATAGTATTGTTTTTAGTTGCTTTGAAGTCTCGGAATTACTATTCTCATAATAAATGTGCACTTTGAGGATTTTTTCCTTCGATTAGGCACCGCCATAGATAGAGCAGGAGGTTAAGGATTCTCCTAAAGACATCCGAATTTTTAAAAATCCTATTTACCAAATGTTCCTTCAAAATAAAGCTCTTATTAAACACGTTTCCAACCTGCATCTTTGACCGCATTTTGTAACGCGTCATCCTCGTGTTAAGACAGGACTGCCGAGGACGGCGAAATCGGTTTTGGAAGCCTGGTCTGATGTAAAGAGGATGTTTTCCTGAATTATCTCCTTACCTTCCTCCACGACAATTCTGGTACAGTTCCTTTAATATTCTACCTTCCTGAGCCTTATCCTACTAGTGTAATTAATTTGTGCGTAAAGCCCGAGTGGGTACTAAGACGTGATGAAAAAGAAAAGTAATTAAATTCCATCACTTCTCGTAGAGTACAATATGACCAGTTGGCGCCACGCTGTGCTTGGAAAACAAAACTTTATTTGCTCCACCTGTGTCCGGCCACAGTTTTAATTAGAGCTTGCTTTACGTGTGTGTGTGTGTGTGTGTGAAGTTGCTAATTCGCAGGTCTAACATTTCGTTTATTTATTATTGATCAACCGCCAAGGTGGCGTAGTTAGCTAACGCGCTAGATTCGTGTTGAATTATACTGCCGAGGACTGGGAGATCGAGGTTCGAATCTCCCCTGGGTAAACTGGGGGGTTCCTAAATGGTTTTCCACTCTCCCTCCACGCAAATGCGGGTTAACTTCCTTTATATTGAACCCTCCCAATTGCTAACCTATTAGTGTAAAGGTACATAAGCATATAACCCGAACGGGTAGTAAGACGCAGTGCTAAGTATTATTACTATTATATTCTGAAAATTGAAAAATGACACCTGGACACGGGAATCGAACCCGGGTCCCGTGTCCAGGTGTTATTTTTAAATTTTCAGAATATGATATCTAGATGGAGAATTCCTCACTTAAAGCATAAATAATAGCTTTGGCTATTTAATTATTATTACTATTATTATTATTATTATTATTATTATTATTATTATTATTATTATTATTATTATTATTATTATTGATGCTGGCCGCTTTGATCTCACTTTTCACTCCATCTCACGCTCATCTCTTATGATGACATAACACACCATTTGGGGAGGGGGGAGATTATTCAATTCAGTATGAGTATTTATACGTTTCATTATTTTATTTGAGTGGTAATTTTTCTCAGAATTAAATTTAGGCTATACGTTAACGTTAGTTAATTTCGCTATTAACGATTTAATATAAAAATATTGGACTGATAAGAGAAGCTTAGAGAAGGAAATGCACCTTAATTAGCGTGGAGTATGTGATATCACAGTAAAATTCAAACGTGGAAAACCACTCCAGTGTACCAGGTCGGGATTCAAGTATCCTTCCTCTTGCCCCTCCCCTCCCCCTCAAGAACGACAACCAAGTGAAATCCGAGTCTAAAACTTTAGACCACACGGCTAACGTCATTTACATTCTGGAATTTAATATAAGTTATCTAGAAAGAGGCAAACGACTTACAAACTAGCATATTTTAAGGCACTACCCTTACTATTATCATAATAGTCCACGTATCTAAGTGGTAAGAGTGGATGAGTACAAGTATAGGAAACCACTGTTTAATACCAAGTGGTTCTTCTAACACATGTGATCACAGGGTATAAGGCATCAGGCTCGAAATAGATTGGATTGGAGTGACTTAGAGGTCTACGTTGTAATTTCGGTCAAGTGCACTGGAGTATAATAGGGGCCATATTTTATTTATCACCATGTTTTCCATTTCTCTCCTCACACCAATGAGGGTGCATTTACACTAATTTACCTTCTTAATCCTTATTCCTTTGAGTAAGTTGTTAACTTAGAGCATATATGGGTTCTAAGGCAGGATGTATAATTCTCTGATATATTGAACTGGGCTCATTTGATTCGCAAGCCATGTGCTAATATAATATGTTTGTTTAGAAAGTTCTTGTTAAATATCATACATACATACTCAAAATAATAGTCTTGACCCTCATCCAAAGCGTCTACAATTTGAAAATTTGACTCAAAGGATGAGGACGAAAGTTAAAACTGAGAGGAGATGCACCCACATATAAGTGGATGTAGAGTGGGGAAACTATTTAAGAAACATTTCTCTTCGTACAGCCGACTGGTCCTTGAACAACACTCATTTATCAGCAACCAGACTAGTTTATCTTAACTCAACTACCAGCAACCAGACTAGATTATCTTGACTCAATTACCAGCAACAAAACTAGATTATCTTGACTCAATTACCAGTAACCAGACTAGATTATCTTAACTCAATTACCAGCAACCAGACTAGATCATCTTGACTCAATTACCAACAACCAGACAATATTATCTTGACTCAATTACCAGCAACAAAACTAGATTATCTTGACTCAATTACCAGAAACCTGATTAGATTACCAGCAACCAGACTAGATTATCTTGACTCAACTACCATCAACAAGACTAGGTTATTTTTACTCAATCACCAGCAACAAGACTAGATTATTTTGACTCAATTACCATCAACAAGACTAGATTATCTTGACTCAATTACCAGAAACCAGACTAAATTATCTTAACTCAATTACCAGCAACCAGACTAGATTATCTTGACTTAATTACCAACAACCAGACAATATTATCTTGACTCAACTACCATCAACAAGACTAGATTATTTTGACTCAATCACCAGCAACAAGACTAGATTATCTTTACTCGATTACCAGTAACAAGACTAGATTATCTTGACTCAATCATCAGCAACAAGACTAGATTATCTTGACTCAACTACCATCAACAAGACTAGATTATCTTGACTCAATTACCAGAAACCAGATTAGATTACCAGCAACAAGACTAGATTATCTTGACTCGATTACCAGCAACAAGACTAGATTATTTTGACTCGATTACCAGCAACAAGACTAGATTATCTGGACGTTATCTGCTCTAAATATGTAGGAAGGAAGGAGAGAGATAGAATTTTGAGAAAAAGTATTTGCTTTTATGTGAAGTGACAGTGGGGAAACAATTGAGGAAAAATTACCCTCCATTATTATTTCCGTATTATTCCTCCATACATATTTCCACAATTATCTCCACATTCCCTGTGAGTCATTCAACTGCAAGAATGGAGTCATAGACTGTGGGACCCCAGATGCGGGCTATTCGTATGTGTTTTGTTGCATTTTTCTTTAGACAGGTGGTGACAATTTTGACACCTGTTAAATAAATCAAGTTTTGTTTGGTCAATGCTGTTTTATTATACATATATTAAGTTATATTATCTTCTAAAAGTGTCTGTAGCCATCTTGATCACTTGAATGGAAGAACGTTTGTTTTTTATTTTGTTATTGAATATTTTATATTTATAGTTCTCTAAGTATTTAAATATTCAGTTGTAAATGTTTGGTTGGAGTTGGACAAGCTGTAAGATGGTGGGAAATTTCTCATCACAAGCTTAGGAACCGAGGTAGAATAAAAGTTATCCTCTAAATGGCACTCAATTGCCTAAAAATCTCTTCTAATTTCACACCTATAGAAAATTTTAGTATTGTCCTTACCAGAAGAATATTTATTTCTTAAATCTCCTCCCAGAATTCCCTACATTGCCCCAATAAGCCACTGGCTTGGCTTGAATTGGCTATTTGTACTTTAATATTGTTTTCTTAGTATCAAGGTTTGGTTGTTACTAACGTAACTTGGTAATATGAACTGATTGATAGAATAGTAATTTATTTTTGGGGAGGCTGTAGGGTTTGTAATTATGTTTCGTAGAAAAGGTCTAATTAAATCACTAGAACATTTTCTGGGACACAATTGATCGACATCATCATTGTTAATAGGCAAATCACTTTTAATTTGTTGGTTATAATTTTTTTTTCATGTGGACACACGTACAAAGAAAAGTTCACATCCAGTCTGGGTTGGCGGTGACGAAGAAATTAGGTATATATCCGCACTGGTGGTGACTCGATCTTGGTCATCAGACTCCCAGTAGACTTGATAGCCGATGACAGGGAGGTCGTGTTTCGAATCTCACCTGAATCAATTAAGTATTGTTTTCCATATATGATGGATCACTGTTTTCTCACTCTCTTTTAATGTAAATGCGAGTGCATTACCTATAAAAAGCCTAACGCAGCTCTATTCCTTACATTAAGACATCTAAAACCTTAGTGTTTAAAGTAGCAGTTATATATATAATAATCTGCCTTAAATTACTAGTGATGAATGACCCTGAACATAAGATGAATCATGGATAGCTCAGTGGTAGAGAGAGCACTTATGTGCTAAGACAAAGGTGCCGGATTTGATTCCTGTGTTCAGATTTCATTTTTCAAATTTAACAATATTTATATATTGAAAAATGATACCTGGACAAGGGAATCGAGCCCATGACCTTTGGGTTATTACGTCAATGCTCTAACCACTGAGCTATCCAGGAATCATCCCTTGGTCTGGGCCATTTTTCAATCATATTTCAAGGCAGAGTCTGTGATGGACGTCCGGTAATCGTCGTCTACCAATGTGTGATCAATTAAGATCATGAGCTGTCAGATTAAGCAGCCACCATTTAAGAATAGCTATAGTACGTTTAAGAGTATATTGATAATATAGGCCCTACTCACTAATAAATATTAATACTATAGTAAGAAAATTTAAAAGTACACTTAATGAAAATAAATAAATATATTTTTAGACCTATCACTACGGCTTACAAAACAACAGATTATCCTAAAATAGAACTTTTTTAAAAATGCACCCATTTCTAGCTATAGAATAGTTTTATCCATCAACTATACTCAATTATTTTAGAAACCTGTACCTCGAATCTAACCAGTAATCCGATAGCTTTATTATTATCATTATTATTATCATTATTCAGCCACAATCAGTAACACATAATATGAGATTCCGTGTAGACTCTTATTCCAATCTGAAGATATCTCGAGGAAATAAACGCAAGTTAGGCTCCTCATTTTTATAGTTAGCTTAACAGAAATACTTTTGGTCCACATAATAAAATAAGCTCGAATATATAAGTTTGGTTTATTTTTCTACATAAATTGACCTCAATAAGTATTTAATGTGTGCTATACTAGTGGAAGCATTTGAAAATGATTTTTTATCTTCAATTGAAAAGTTTCTGGTCAAATGCCGCTATGCTCTTGACATAAATTAAAGATCTGTTGATACTATAACGTGTAGACATTTTTACTAAACGTATTTTCAGAAGAAGTATTTTGGTTAAATGGTTAAAAAAATAGATGGTTTTGTTATAAAAACTGCAAATAATGCTGAACATAATTCGCAATTTCTTGCAATCCCCCCTTAACTCAAATTATGTTTCTGAGGAACTTCGAAGACTCAGTGGTAGGTCCACTAAGATTGACAGTCTCTCGTCTGTCCTGTGACAGACAGACAGACAGACGGGTGGACAACTCGCCAAGTTTCACCCCCTCTCTCCCTAGCTCCTAAGCCCACCTATCGTGTTGTATCTTATTCCTGCTCTTCACCTCAGGGTGTCTGCGACTTACGACTCTCTCACCATGTACACAGTTTATGACCTCGTTATAGACATCACCTTTNCCCCCCCCCTCCAACCCATACACTTAACCAAACCAAGGTATATCTTTCCCCCTCCCCATTCCCTCTTTATAGATAGGACTAAACATCTAGTCACATCCTATAGTCAGGTCGTTTGTAGAAAAAACTTTTAAGGGTGAATACAAATTGAATGTATTTTATCCAACATTCGCAAAAAGTCACTTAATGTATATGTATATTATAGCAGCTGTCAACTTTGACTCCATCTCTTAAGAAATGATATCTGCTGACTACATAAAGTTGGTCTAGTAGATTAAAACAAAATATATTATTTGAGACTGATACCTTAAATCAGTCATTAGCATATCTGCCTACTGAGCTAAGAGTACTGGGTTTGATTCCCAGCATGGTCCAAAAATGTATTATTAATATAATCGGGGTTTCCCCTTTCTCAATGATGAATTAACATCTGAGGGGAAAAAGGGGGTTGGGGGGGGGGCCAAGAGGCTGGGTGTTGTGTCTGTTATAGATTCAAGATAATTTATAAGTCGGTTGCTGAGAAAAATAAATCGGTTTATAAAGTGCACGTTAAATGCCTCAAAGAAGAATCTACCGGCAAAGGTTAGCTTTTTCATTAAACGGCTATCAGTAAACTACCATTTAATGAGTTTTTACCTCAAAATCAAGTAGCCTATATGGTGTTATTTGTCATAACACACAATCCCCAGACATAAATTTTAGACAAATTCCTTTGAAATGTATTCAAAATATTTTGAATTTTCAAATATTTCTCATCGATTAAATCCCCTCAACGAATATAGCGCTATTGTGCATGTAAAATTTTAGATATGAATTTTAATAAACAACATCAAAGACATTTTTGAATAACTTTCAATTCAAAAAAATCACTCATCAATAAACTAACCTACATTAGAGGGCTAGCTTCAAAATAAAATAAAAAGCTCAGAGGTATAGCCGTATAAAATCTAAATATCAGTTTTGAATAGAATCCATTCAACTGTTTCGGATCCTTGACGAGGGACAAACATACAGACATGCATACAGAGACAGACAGACAGATAAAGAGAGAGACATGGGGATGGACAGAATTGTAAAATCCACTTTTCTGGGTTCGGGTTCATATAAAACGTAAAGATTTATCATAATCTCGAGATAGATTTTTTTTCACGATTACAATACTCTCTCTATATTTTATCAGAAAGTAAAATGACTCAAATAAAATGGTAAATATTTTAATAATTCCTACATTTTAAACAAAGAAAATGTATTAAATTGCCAAAGTGAGTTTCTAAGACCATTGTAATTTCAATAGCTTAAAGTAAAAACATTGAGATTAGCACCTTTAGTGTGAAAAAAGAGATGACCTGTATTGTTAAAATCAAAAACATACATAATATTTTTCATTTTAGTTTTTAATTTGTTGTATTTTGCTAGCCAATATATTTATGCTTTGTTCAAATCTTGTGTTCAACAGCACATAAAATACACTTAGGTACGAGGCAAGACGATGTCTAGTCCTTGAATTTACAAAGTTCACTAAGACATGTCAATAGGAATGCAGGGATACTTGGCGAGAGAAAATTCTTATTGGGGACCTCCAAAATAGAAATAGGGACGTTTCTAAAAGATCAATGTCGATCAAATATCAAAGCTCAGAAGAACTAGGAACCTGAAATTTTGCAGGCAGGTAGACCCTAGCACAAAAGGGTGCAGGAATACGAGGTTATCTAAATTTCCCATTACGAGCCTCCAAAATGGTTGGAAATAGGGACGTGGTGGGGGTGTTGAAGGGAGGGATCCAAAAAACTGAGGTCAAAAAATCTTAATTCCATATGACCTAGGAAGATTTAATTTTGTATGCAGGTAGCCCCTCAACCAATAGGGAATAGTACTTGGTGACCAAGTTCCAAACTGAGGGAAGATATAGGAAACCTATATATTTCAGCTGGTATCCCCTAACCCAAATATATGTATTATATATAAAATATATTTTAATAAAAGTCTGATGGTGTCTGAATATATGTGTGCATATCCCTCAATAGAATTTTCAGTAATTTTCAATCGGATTAAAAGCTGAAATTCAGTTAAGTCATCTATAATACAATGACTTTGTTTATGTTTCGGTAGATTAGTATTCATATTAATTAGCTAAAAGTGATTATTCTGCCAATGAAAACTTTACAGGTAATGTTAAACATATTTATTTAATTTGAGATTAAGTTTATATAACCTTGATCTGTATTCATGAAAAGCGAATTCTTCTCTGGTTAAAAATTGGACGCAAATCTAATTTACTAAACAATTTTAACGGATTCATCTCAAGGGAGTATGTGTTTCATCAAAACATAAATTTGGCCCCTGTAGACCCTGAGTACTCTTTTATTTTGAGATGGAGGCAGTTCCCAGTTTACCTATACAAATAAAAATTACTATTAATAAGTCACAAGTTCAAACCTTGTATAGGGTTTGTATTTATCTTCCCAAGACAGTTTTATGCCATGGCCAATTGTACTTGGCTATTTCCAGCAGAGAAGCTTAATGGACGTAGGGGTTAAAGTCGTTTAAGCCTCAAATCAGGGGACACTGATACTGAAATCCATACAGTATTCACAAAAAACATAGTTTAACTTATTTACTAAAAATAGAATTAATTTAGATAATTCGTAAGTTAACCAATTTTAACTAATATAATCAAATGACAGAAATATAATCAATAAAAAGCTATCCCAACCTAACAAAACCTAACCTTTCATGCATATATACAGATCGAAGGTTCGGTTTTGTTAGTTTAGATAATATTGACATCGCCACATTAGCCTGCCATAGACAGGCTTAAAAACTAGTATATATATAATTATATATCCTAATATGTGTGTATGTCCATCCACACACTCTAGAAGCCCCAATACAACCTATAAAGAGGAAAGTTTGAACACTTGTAGTACAGACCACGGGACATAGCCTAACTAAGTTAGATTTTCCATATTTTTTTATATTTCCAAGTTTTTTTTGTGTGATTGACATTTTTTTACAGCCTTTCATGATTTAAAAGAACAGAGTAAATGGTTTTCGTTTGCATCTTATACTAAAAAGATTGTTTGTATCCTAACTATCCGAGCTTATTTCCCGTTGCCAACAGGCCTAAATTCTATTATTTAATAAAATTGAAATGTGTGACTATATCTTTAATGTATATTCGTCTATTACATGAATAAGTTGACTGTAAAAATGTAATATTAAGTGGGTTGGACACGAGATTACCAAATATTGAAATGTGTTCTTACTTCTTGAAATTAAAAACAATTACTTCTGAAACAAATGGACTTTGATTTCTCATATAGAGAAACAATTATAATTGTGAATATTTTCTACATTGAGAATATGATGAATCATGACTTTTTATATGTTCCTAAACTGTCAAATTAGGTTGTTCAATTCTGTCTGTATTTCTGTCTGTCTGTCTTCTCCTAGAGAAACTTCTGAAAGGATTTGATGGATTTTGTTCAATCTTGAAATTTAGATGTTACATGGTCAGACCTTGGGGGATAATTTGTTTTTATACCAAACTTCAATTAAATATAAGTGGTTTACTGATGTCTCATTTTGTAAAATTTTAAATCTTTTGAAAGGGGATTAACGGCTATTAATGGGTATCTAAAGAGTGTTTTATATGATAAGTAATAATATATTATTATTATAATTATATAGTGATAATCGTTTTTCTAAATATACATTATTTGAGGGTAGTGTACGGCTGTGTGATTTTTGAAAATATCACCGTGTCTTACTACCTGTTAATGACAATAAAAGAGAAGGTGGATGAAGAGAGTGGTTTAGAAGGACTGTATCCACACTACTTTGGAGATAGAATGAGAACATCACAGTGATAAAAAAAACATGTGCATTCGGCCAGATTCCGAACTCCAATCCCCACCGTAAAACCTTTGAAACTTAAACTTCAAATAAAACTCATCAATAGTTTAAATAGTTGATTTTTTATTTTAAAAATACATCACTCCCCTTGGTGGTCGAATGGTGTAAGGCGTCACTCTTGCAATATACTGGACGCTGATAATGGGGATATCCAGGTTCGAATCCCAGTCAGGTGTATTTAGAGTGATTCATCCTACATAGTTTTCCACTTTTCTTCTAAAAAAATGTTGTACATATTTTCTCTAAATTCAGCGTTCCTTATCATTAACACATTAGTGTAATTAGTACATAAGAGTATAGCTCTAAGGGGTTGTAAGACGGGATGCTAAAAATAACAATAATTTGTAAAGGGCTTGTTAGATTAATTCATGTGAATTATTTCCAAGCATTCAATTATAATTTTTAGTCTCTATTTGGAATTTTAAGTCATTTTTAGAATCTTTAATTTGACTATGTTGGCCTTAATTTGAATAATTTTAGTCCATCAAAGTACTGGCCCTGATAATAGTGCACTTGCAGGTGGACATAAGGAAAGTAGTTAGTTAAATTACAATATCATTCTTAAATGTTGTGCTATAAAATAAATGATTTGTATTTTATTTGTTTTCATACAAATTACATACTTTGCCGGCTCAACGATTTCAAAACATGTCCATAAAGATTGGGTTAAAACCATTGTTTCACTGTCTCAAAACACGCACCAGTGGACACGCGAACAAAGGCTTCAGTCTTGTTTTGTGTGATTCAACAGTAACTAGGAGGTCAAGGTTGGCATCACTACTACGTACATTGTGATGTTTTTAAATAAATTGTTTATCAAATCTTCTTTTGCGCAAATTCTAGTACACTTCATTTATATTTCCCCCTTTTCATCCCTACCCTTGTAATGTAGATTTCTAAAAAACCTATAGTGTTGTAAGACGCGAAGCCCAAAATCTGTGTTAAAGCCTAATAATTGAATGTGGTTCAACCAGATAGTCCCAAGTGTATTGGTTTATCTTTTAACCTGAAGGGTAAACTTGTATCTATGGGTTAATTAGATCGATAGGTTGATTAGATTAAAATACCAATAGGAATGAAGCAGGTAGAATTTGGAGTAAATCAACCAGCACCCACATGGAGAGGGGGATGGGGACAACTATTCAGGAAAATACACTCTCACAAATACCTGACTGGGATTCGATACCTAACCTCCCCGTTATTAATAAATCAGACTATACATGTCTGTCATTTAGTCCATGTTCCTACTGATAATTGTATATATTAAGATTATGTAGGCCCTATTTAAAAAAAACCACACACACATAATTTTCCCTCTTTTTCAATTTGACTACCCCCTCCCCCGTCCCCCGTCCCCCCCATACCAAAATAATTATTTCTATACAGCAGTTTGAGCTGCACTTTCTTCTCACTATCCCTTCCCACCCCAAAAAAAGCTTACGATTGGAGTCTATTTATTTAAGTTTTCCAATGATTTTTATTCATTAGTAACTTTTGATTTTCAAACCTATTCATCAAATTAAGATTGTTCATAAAATCATAGCTTTATATTTTAAAATGTTACTTGTTATCTACTTTTAATAATCATGTTTCAAATAACTCTTTTATCATCATTTTGTCTTTATTAGTTTATGTATTGTAATCTTTTATTGTTTATTATTATTATTATTATTATAACCGCGTCTTACTACCCGTTCGGGTTATCCGCACTTACTCTAATGTGTAATGGTAGGGTGATTGTGCGATGAAATGGAGGACTTACAGTTTAACGTGGAATCCGAACCACGGTGGAGGCCTGGCATTCCTCACATTCAAAAGTTGTGATTAATGCACATCTTGTCAGAGGTGAAGGAAAGGTTTGGCAATCAGATAAATCTTGTGCCGGGACCTAGGATTGAACCCCGGACCCTCAGCACAGAAGTCTGACACCTTACCCCTAGACCACCAGGTCACCTTTTGTAAGCTTTAATACCCTTAAGTTGACTCAATACTCATCAATAAAATTGTCATTTTTTACTAATATCAATTTATCAACTCTTTACTTGACTACTTTATGTGAAATAGTTTACACAAAACATCAAGTTATTAATATTTTTAATCTAAGACTTTTCTTTCTTAGTTAATTAATCTTATATTTCCCCTCACCGACAAAACCATTAATATTATTAAAAATTAACTTTAGTTGGTTAAATAGTTTGAATCTACGCAGTTACATAGCTGTAAACGGGAACTATCAACAAAATAAAACACTCATTAATTCTAGCGTTCAAAGGAATTCAAGTTTTCATCGATACGTTAGAATTTATTACAAATATGAAAAGGCACACGCAACCTTTAATAAACTAATTCTTTACGTCCTCACTATAGGGTCTTGCCGTAACTTTCTCTCATCCAAAATATTGAATGAACTATTAAAATAAACACACGACAAAAGTTATGAACATAAATATTGTAATAGGCCATAAACAAGGACATAAAGCTGCCGTTACGCCTTGTAAATGTACACAGCGGGCTGTGGCGCACATCCTCAGGGGTAAACTAACTAGAGAGAACCCAAATATACATCCTGTTCAGACATACGAGGACTGTCTTGATGATACAAGATCTATGAATTGATAGCGTGCTGCCTGCCCTCCGTGTTAAGGAAAATGTTGCTGCGTACGTCATAGGCCCTCTTCAGGGGTTGATTCAGGGACGATACAGTGTCAACGTTGAGTGCAAATCGAAATAATATTTTGATTCAGAAACAAAACTCATACAAGCAACATTTTATGATATTTAAGAGGTGGAATGATGAGAATTGTTATTGTAAATTTGATTTGTTAGTTTATTTAAGTTACTCTCTTCGGTGGTCGCATGGTCTAAGATGGCAGTCTTAAAACTCAAATTAGTTGAAGGACCAGAATCACAAAATTGGGGCGTGTTTTGGGTCACACTTATACAAAAAAGTTTGTTTAAATAAATTTATACATTTGTTTTTGAAAGGCATAGTAATAGGTGTGGACTATGAACATTTTAATGTGGCTAAGGGATGATAAATATGTAATTTAGAGTAGGTATAACTGCATTTGTGTAAAAGAAATGTAAGAAACTAGCTATAGAAAACATACCTGGCACATCAACCTGGAAGTTGAACCCTGACCACTCAGACACTGGCAGACTAGACCAGAATAGCGTGACGTTTTATCTGCGGAATCACCGAAGAAAATCGATACTAGCTATATAGCTATTTAAAATTACTAACGTAAATATTTAAAATATTTAAAAACTTATATTTTACAAGATGTTGGCTAGCGAAATACTCAAAATAGTATTCATCATATGATATAAATAAAAATTCCAACAACCAAGTATTTAAAGTGATAAAAATACATACCACAGTTTTAAATAGTTTTAAGTGTTATATATTATTCAAAATTATGTACACACTAAGGATAAACTATTATTTTCTGTTTATGTGTCTTTGACTGCAGAACAGATAGTAATATAAAAGTATTACAGACAAGTGGGAATGATGCGGCCTGCGGGCCCTGAGTTTTGAACCCTGTACTAGATAATATAAAAAAAACTTATTTGTTTAGCATTGTTCAAGTATGTTTGGAATTATATTTCACTTTCTATGTTTTTGTTATGAAATCATTTTTATTCTCTTGGTTAAAACGTTTTTGTTCTACGAAAAAGATTATTGGTATCTTTACTTGAAATTCTCAATGTAATAATTTTTTTTACGTAATTTTCTGCTTTATGTAGTTTTTATACAGTTATTAATCCACAAAAGAAGTCCACGAATATGTACTATATAAAATCATTGTTAATCCAGGTGGTTACCCTACAAACATTAAAAAATAAAATTAATAATACTTTCAAAACCTGCTTGAACATCCTTATATATTTCCAAGCTATATGAGGCGAACTTAACATTTAGTCTACGTGCAGGTTAAAAAACGTTCAGTAGATTTTTATAACGTACATGAGATGCTCTATTTGGGGGTTGATAAGCTTAGTAAAAATAATATTTACTAAAAAATATTGTAGTTTTAAAAATATACCATCTTATCATTGAATATGACTAGATTTATAGTTATCTCTTGGTCACTCATTCCTCACACTACTTAGGAACTTTATCAAAGTAAAAATCTCTCTAACTGTACCAACATTACACTTTTGTTTCGATTTCGAACCAAAACAAGCAAATAATTGTTTGATTAAAAAAAGTATTTGTTTACTTTTGATGAAATTCACTGAACAAATATTTATGAAAGCAATATCATCTTCTTAAATCACTCAAGAATATTTAAGAAATAAAACATATTAAAATAACTTTGAAAAGATCTACCGACGTAAAAAATCTTGCATTATAAAGTGTCGCTCTAAAAAACAAAACAAGGTTAATATTGTTATTAACTTCTTTCTTTCCTCCCTTTTCAGTAAATTTTAAACACCAAGAAGGAAAAGAAAAAAAATAATCTTCCACCCAAGTAGATTTAAAATAACGACCTTAACAAAGTTTCACCAACCCGTTCACCCCACTTTTTGGGGGGACAGGGGGGTAAGAATATACACACACACTTCTCGATGGAGTGTAAGTGGGTTCAGAGATGGTATAATTGAGGTCAAGACACTGGTAACCAATCAATGTCATCCGATGTAGAAAGGGGGAGGGGGTGTTTGAGCACATCTGGATACGGGGACCAAGGGAACATATTTGATACGGCTGCCGGTTAGCCACACATGGGACTACTACCGCTGGTATTACTACTACATGCGTGCGTGTGGATTCCACCCTAAACTTGCTAAATCTCTCTCTCACTCCCTCCTCAACCAAGCTCACTTTAATTACATGCAGTACACTATCCCCTTC
>CABFWB010000623.1:0-34411 GCA_902151455.1 Timema bartmani | reverse complement strand
AAAGGGGTGATGGTATATAACACGTTGGGTTTTAAAATGAACGGAAGCGAGATAAAAAAAAAAGTATCTGTAAGAGCTAAGTAATGCTAAAGTAGCTTCTATAGAGTTAATCTTTCCATCTACTATAGTCATAAGGTCCTCTTTCTACAACCCACAGAACATATCAATATATTTGGGAATGTATTGCCTGCTCTAAAGGAAAAGTGGTGGTGGGGGGGGGCGGGGGGTGATAGTCTGGATTAACGAAAATAACAGATACACCACAAGAACAAGAAAAAATATATATATTGTATATATTTTAATATATGTATATATATATAGTACATGCAAAAATAAACGAGTAAATGTAACCTTTCACACGGTGTGTGACACAGTTGTATCTCCTCGATGCCAGCTATACGCTATAATATTTTTTTATCGTACGGCATATATGATCGGGGGGAACATGACATCCATTTTGGTCGCCTGATAGGTAGTCTATTATCCGCTCTGGAGGCACAGAACGTTGCACAGGGTACACCACAGGAGGTTGTCTACACGTCGTACCCACAATGAGATGAGGTGATGATAGTTATTATGAAATTGTGGAGCCGGTGTTAGTCTTAACCTAACTTAAACCTAATTTACCAAGTCCTGGTGACCGTTGGGATAATTCTCCTTAAGGGGAAAATACCCAAGGTACCAGCCGGGAATCAAACCCGGGACCTCTAAGCTCGTAGCCAGGTGCACTGATCACTTCCCCACGGAGCCGGATATGGAATCTGTGAATGAACCACAAGAAACACGTGCAATTGAAGGAGAGCTTTCACACGAGACACAATTTGTGGCGATTCACTAATTTTAAAATGGTTAAATCCGAGAGGAAAAAAATGTTCAACGTAGGTATAACGCAATTTTTACTCGGGTTTGCTAGTGTATATTATTTCGTTTCACAAATATAATGAGTTTTGAGAAAATATCTACATTTTTAAACGAAGTAGGGAGAAAGTTCCGTACCATTTATTTTCGTTGTTTTTACATTATTTTGTGAATTTGTGTATGTATTTACCATGTTTCTAAAAATATGTTTTTTATACAATCATCTCTTTTCTTGTTTAATGTTCAAAGTCAATTAAATGAGCTAAAAAAAATTGTTTATATATTATCTTAAAACACTATCATCAACTTTCAAAAAAAGAGTGTTTAAAACAGCTCTTTTAACTATTCTGAAACTATTCATTAATATTCCGATCTCATATTTGAACTCTAGAGTAGTAATGAGCAGATCATTGGACCTTCTTACACAACCATCATAGCACAGAAATAACCATAGCACAGAAATAACCAGTGGCTTACTTGTGGCTCTTGTGTGGCTACTCGTGTGAAAGGGTGACGCCACGTGGCGCCACGCTGCGTCTTGAATGTGTCCGATGTGATAAAGATCTAAGACAGAAAAAAAAAGTCCACGTTCTGTAGAAGATTACAACATTGATCACATTTTTAAGTCAAAATATTTGAAAAAACTTCATCATTTTTGTTTTATTTTAATAGAAAATATACAACCTATGTGTTAACCGAACGTCCAAGTTATATCCATGGGAGATTTGAACGCAATCGGTGTAGTCGTTTTTGAGTTAAGAGTAATATACAAAGACCAACTTATATTTTATAATATATAACAAAAATATCATATAATTTGTTAACATGCGTTACTATTTGCATCATTGAACACGTGGACTAAATGTTAGGATAGTCTAATCTGGTTTTAACATTGACGGGAAAATTAAGGTTTGAATTCCAACCATGTGTTGTAAGGTTTTTTTAAATGCTTTCCTCTTTCCCTTCATACAAATGCGTGTACATTTCCTATCAATTCAACCAAAATCACCCCTACCCCACTTGTGTAAATATAAAATGCGAATATCTCAGAAAATTTAATTTTACTCATTATTAATATACATTAAATCTTAATCAATAGGCAACCTTGAAAAAATGGGCTTTTTTTAAATGAATAATTTGGATAAAATTGCATGTGTAACTGCCCGTTTGTGTGTGTGAAACTTAGCGTGAAAAGGTCTACAATCTGATTAGGATAGGAACGGTCTATTTTTATTGTTATAAAATTTACTAAAACACAAGAAAGATAAAGTTATCTGACTCTTCAGATTGTTTGACCGCCGGTATGGCTTGTTACAGACCAATAAACTTATAAATATGAAACTTTGCATATGTACAGTACTTTAGGAAAACCGAGGATATACAGTACTGTACAACTCGTGATGTTTATTTCAAAACTTATCACCAAGGAGAAATTTCAATATTTAATAAATATGTATTTTTCACAAGGCTTCCAACCTAACCCCAACAACGTCAGATACTTACAGCTAGTTATAAGTAAAATATAGTTTCATTCTATTTGAGATAAAACTGAAGATGTTTATGATTTTGTTTTCCCCTAAAAATAACTTATCAAAATAAAAACTATCCTTGAAATGTAAAAGTCTTCACTTTGTTAGATTTTTAACACACAATTTAAACTCTCACAAATGCGAATAAAAACCTCGTGAGCTTCCAGTAATAGCCCTAAAGACTCGTTTATAGTCAGCAACCATAGTCAACCATAGTCTTCAAAGGTTAGTTAATAGTCAACAAATTATCCAGATAAAAAAATCGTCAGCAGTATTTTGATGTGAAAACCTCACGGGCGTCCAACTATAGCTTTCAAGGTTGACTGACTCTCAGCAAAGTGCCCAGGTAAAGAGATCGTCAGCAGTATTTTGATGTGAAAACCTCACGGGCATTGAACCATAAATCTCAAGGATGACTGACTGTCAGCAAAGTGCCCAGGTAAAGAGATCGTCAGCAGTATTTTGATGTGAAAACCTCACGGGCATTGAACCATAACTCTCAAGGATGATTCACTGTCAGCAAAGTGCCCAAGTAAAGAGATCGTCAGCAGTATTTTGATGTGAAAACTGCACGGGCATTGAACCATAACTCTCAAGGATGGCTGACTGTCAGCAAAGTGCCTAGGTGAGGATACTGTGAGCAGGATGTTGATCACCACACATGATATCTGTCTAAACCATCGCTTGTCAGCGTCTTAATTGGGCCGGTTCTTGTGCCTCTCTGAATGAGCTCTGATCCCCAATTATACGTTCTCTCCCTGTTTCACGGTCGCGAGCAACTTTATAACAGATGATCCAGTGAGACTGGACACCCATAACATCATTTGTCACTGGAGTCCATCACTCTCGAGCAGGTTCAACAACTCCGTGAATAGTTTCACGCCACTTTGGTTGGCTTTTGGTGCAGGACTACTATCACTTTATACTTTCATTTTAATTCTTTTTTTACTGCACCTTACTCAACTTCCAGGCAACATACAATCAGATTCCTATAAGAAGGAACTTTCATAGAATACAAAATTGTTTTTTATACTTATATCATGGAATTTTACTATACCATTAATATAAACTTATACGTATTGTAACACTCTATCAAATGTGGCAGGTAAGGCTCACACGAATAATTGACGTTCGATTAAATAAAGATTGTCTAAGTAACTTTAATAACTCCCAGACACTGTTATTCCTAGCTATATAGAATTGTTACACACCATTTGTGAATTTGCCCTGTCCATGAATTGGGCAAATTTCTGCCCATTCCATGAGCTGGCCTCTCCTTCTGACCATTTCACGAACTGGGCAAAAGCTAGTCCAGTTCATGAATTGTGCTGTACTGTCTAGTTCATGAACTAGTTATTACATGAACTGGGCAGAATATTTATCCGATTATTTAACTAGATGGATATTTGCCCAATTCATGAAATAGACAAACGATGAACAGTTTTGGTCTTTAATTTAAGTGAAGAAGCCAGTTCACGGAATGAGCAGAAATTGGCACAATTAATTAAATGGGCAGTTTCACTATTGGGGTGTAACCTTTACATTAATGGAATATGGATGAAGAGAGAATGATTTTGAAAAATGGCTTCCCAGCCTTTTGAATGGCATACCATACTAACAATTTCCGTAATTTGGAATACCACCAAGATAATGGTTTATATTTACTATCTATATACCGTTTAAATTGTGCCCAAGAATGTAATAACACAACACCATTCATATCTGAACAGTTTTTATTAATCATTTTTCTATTCAATCAATACATGCACAAGTATCAAATACATATATAAGAAAAACTAATATGTATGATGAATCTTAAATGAAATCTATCTGCTAAGAGCTGAACTATACCTCAATTATTTGTGAAAGAAAGTTAACCAATTCGGGAACAAATATTTTGTCGTACAGTTGTAACACATGTATAAATAAAGTAATTAGTTACAAGATTGTGCTTGCATATTTTGCATATATATTTGGTTTAGTGTTACTTAAGTTTAAGCGAAGATCTGCTTCTAGATTAAATTTAATTTTCAATGCTTTTAAATTAACAACATCACTGAAATTTTATCTCTTACAGGTATGTTGTTGAGAAAAGCAGTAATAACTTTAAATCCCGTGTTTTTAAGAGAAGGATATTCTAAAGATCTCCCTATTGAAAATTCACTGAGATAGTAATTCTCGAACTCCATTTTCAGCTCACCATCACAAAATAAATCAATCAGTTCTTCTTTTCCAGTCACATTTAGAATGTTTGGCCAAAACTCTATAAGAAATGGATTGTATTGCCCTGCTAACCTAAATTTAAATAACTTTGTTTGCTAAAGATGTCAGTGAAACATTCTAACTCTCATAACTACTCATTTCAGGGTTATGTTTACTAAGTAACTGACTCACTCGCTCATCACCGTATTTCCCCAATCCCCTGGCCTGGAAACTTGAGATTTCCCGTGAAGGTTTATTTTAGGCCTAGGCAAGAGATAAGAAGAGGTTTTGTGAAATTTGACCTCTTAAGGATGAAAAAGAGGAATTGAAAGTTTTTAAAAATCACTGTATACCTTTTGAACCAGTGGACTTGGAGCCTTGAAATTTAAATTAACCCTTAACTACCATGGTAAAAAAAAGTCACACATTTGCCATGATGGGGTCATGAGCGACCCCAATATTTTTTTGCTTGGGAAAAAAATAAACTTATCGATAAAAATACAAAAACCTTTATTTATTCTTCATATACATATTA
The DNA here is from genome assembly GCA_902151455.1 of Timema bartmani. Lineage (NCBI taxonomy): Eukaryota > Metazoa > Arthropoda > Insecta > Phasmatodea > Timematidae > Timema > Timema bartmani. The sequence goes on along the minus strand of CABFWB010000623.1, from coordinate 29,287 downwards.
GAAAGAATAGTACACCATTATTTGATTATTTTCTTTTATTTGACATAAAGATACTGTTATTTGTTCAAAAAAAGTCACAAATGAAATATTTTAAAACACAGTTTACCAAAATGATCACAAAATCTTAATATAACACTATTTTATTAAACTCAACACAGTTCCAAGTCCCCAAATGGTGTTCCTGGCTACCTGCGAAATTTTTTTTTTATATTTGTTTACCTTTTGAAATTGGTGGGGGCAATTTTTAGCAATTTTTAGTAACAAAAATTGATATTTTGAAATTACTCAAATTAAACTCACCTCCCTATCAATCAGTGCAGTCATCACAGACGATCTCTTGGGTGCTATGATTCTTACACACTCCTCTGAAGCATTTGGAGCATGAGGTACCATGTTTCTGGTCCCTGTTGCGTGGACAAATGTGGCACCTCCGTCTTTTTGGTGGGTTTTGTTGCTGGTCATCAGCAGGTCGAAATTCTCCTCCTGCGCCCAAGCTCTTTGAAATTATTGAACGCAGTTCTCGTGGTAGGGTTTTTACTGTAGACCGTCGAAGTAGGTGCTTTTTTATTAGGTCTCTTCCTAGTGAGACAAGGAACAGGCGACGGTGAGAATCATCAGTATGTTTGGCGGCTTGAAGAACAACATGTGCGTTAACTCCAGCAATATCCATTATTGCAAACCAGATGGCCATTGGCCATCTTCTAGTACGACGACCGACTGAAAAGTTCGCACATTTTTGGTCCAAGACATCTACTCCAACTTTAGTGGTATTGTAGAAGTCAATGACCTCGGGTTTTTTGTCATCACGATCCAGAATAGATTTTTCATGGTGCATAGAAGAAACAAGAACAACTGCCCGATTCTTTTTTGACACGTAAGACAGGAGTGTTTTGTCTGCTGTAAAGGCAAAGTCTGTTGAGTGAAGTTTTCGGGTTTTATTAGGCAAGAAACGGGCAGGTATTTCTATTTTATTTTTTCTCATTGTTCCCACATATGTTAGTCCCTTTCGCTTCAGTTCATCAACAAGTTCTATCGAAGAAAAATAGTTGTCCCCTGTGACGTTACGGTTTGTTTGTGTAATTGGTTCAATCAGAGACAAAACCGTTAAAGTCGGCTTTAATAAATTTCTAGGATTTGGTACATCTAGTCCTCCACAGTAAATGAATCCGTTTACAAAGTAGCTGGTTCTAGCATCAGACAAAATGAATATTTTTAAACCATATTTTGCTGGTTTACTTTTCATGTACACACGGTATCGGAATTTTCCTCTGAACGGGACTAGCATCTCGTCAACTGTGGCATACTGTCCGCAAGAGTAGTTAGATTGTGAATTCACAACAAATTCATTGAAAATTTCAGATATAGCTGCAAGTGGATCATTCTCTTTACGTTGTTCTCTCGTTGTAGCATCATCAAACCGCAAAGCATTCAGAAAAAACAAAAATCTGTTTTTGGTCATTGTGGCTCGGAATATGTCTCTACCTGTTCCATCTGTTTCAAACAATGAAGTCACATCTTCATGATTGGATTTGAACACACCGGCTAAATGCAGTAAACCAAAAAATGCTTCCAACTCAACCTCATCAGTGTGCTGAGTGTATTGGCAATCTAAATTTTGCTGCCCATAATTTGCTGCCATGTCAGTTATTTTTTCATTTGTATTTACAAGAATACACTGTATCATTTGTTTGTCTATAAAAAGTCGCCAAGCATCAATAGGTGTTTGTGGCTTGTTGATTCGAGCATCACCAATTATACCAGGAAGTTTGGTTACGAGATTATGGGAACGCACACGGCTTGTTGGTGGAGGATCCAAAGACCACTTAAATGGTGGAACATTATTCTTGATCATTTTCTTGGTTCTGCGGCCAAGCAATACATGAGCAGAAACACGAGGCTGGGGCTCAGGCTGCCGTGGCGGAACATCAACGTCATTATCATCAGAGTCACCAGAACTATAAACATAATCTGAATCGTCAGCAGACATATCTGAATTTGTATCATGGTCACTTTCTTCTGGTGGTGCATCTGATGTCTCAGAAGCTGCATCGTTATCAGACAAAGCAGCATCTAAAAGTCTAACAATTTCTTCTGAATTATGTGCTAGGTTTCTTTCGGCCATCTTACTTTGTAATAAAAACAAATTATTCACTCAACAACAACAAAAGCACACGCAGAAATATATTTTAGAATTTAAGAAATACAATTAACTTTTATGAAAAACAACTACGTTGCAACCATCGCGGGGTCAAAAATGACCCCGATAAGCACTCAACCTTGAACACACAAGGACACACAACAAACACAACTTGCCTCCTACACAGCCTGGCGGGCACTGGGATTACATGGAATTGCAGGGCGATAGCAACTTACCCTGCCGAGATATCTAGAAACTAAACTGCATGGGGTCTCATATGACCCCACCATGGTAGTTAAGGGTTAAGGTTCATTTCTAGAATTGAGGGAGACATTTTTGAGGGTTTTTCAAATTTCATTCCCTAATAAGATGGATAGGATCATAGAGGTGGTGGGAATGATTTGACTCAATCATCCACGTATTTCCACAACCCCACAACCCCTGGGCCTGTAAACATAAAATTAAATTTTTCTTGGCAGAAAGGAAGCGGGATCACCCCCTATATATAAAGCAGAAAGTAAGTATATTTCTATGTTCAGAAAAAGATTGGATAGAAAACTGAAATTTGGCAGGATGGTAGTGGGATTGTGCACGATTATGTAAGCCTGGAAAGCGGAATTTTAAAATATGAATTATATTTACCCTTTTTATCCTTTTAATCTATTGTACACATTTTAAATATTTACTTACCTTTTTAGTCAGCATTTTTTAAAAATGTATTGGATTCCTGGTATTTATTATTTTTACCCTCAATGCCCCTTTTGCTCTTTTTACGCCTTTATAACATTTTTACCCTTTTTACCTTAAAATACTACTCCAGGATTTAGCCAGGTAAATAATTTTAAACGGTGTAAAAAATACAATAGAGGGCAAAAAGACCTAGAATAGTAAAAAAGGTTGAAAAGTAAATATAATCGAAAATGTCAATAATACCAAAAAGGGCTAAAATTGCAAAAATGTCCAAAATACCCAAAAAGGGTAAAAAGGGCACAGTAGGACAAACATATTAAAAAGAGCAAAAAGATAAAAAGGATAAGAAGAGCAAAAGGTAAATCTGATGAAAATAAAAAGGTATAAAGGTCAAAAGGTATAAAGAAATAAAAATGGTGAAAGAATTAAAAAATGGCAAAAGGGCCAAAACGGGTAAAGATAGTAAAAAGGGTTGGAAAAATTATAGAAAAGAAGATAAAAAGCTTTAAAAGTTCAATAAGTTAAAAAGGGCAACAAGTGTGTTATTTTATTGTAAATAAGGTAAAATGTTTAAAAATTGCATAAAGGGTGAACGGGGTTAAAAATGGTAAACCGGTAAAATGCTGAAAACTATGCTAAAACAAGTTTTATTGGATTTAATTACAACCCTTTAACAAACAATTATTTATGCTGTGACACTCATCTTTCATTTTTCCTAGCACTAACAGGCGAGAGTTCAATGTATTGTGTATAGAGGAGTTATAACTGAATCTTCAAAAGAAATGTCAACCTTTAAAACACGTTCAGATTATATCTCTATTTTGACACTATGTATTAGTCAGCCTTATTAGTCAACATTTCGTATCAAAATTTAAACCAATAAGGAATTTATATTAGAACATAATTTAAGATATGGTTGGTAATCCCTGTTGTTTATTTTATATATTAAAGATAACAAAGCTACTACTACTGCATATATATATATATATATATATTCCCCGTGCGGAAACAGGCGCATCAGCAAGTGATGCAAATAAGATGATCAAATAATAAATCTTAAAATTTCCAAATGAGAATGTGGGGACTGAAAATTATATGCGGTTTGTGGGGGGGAGGGTTTGTAGCTTAAAATCCTTCCAAAATTATTATAAAATATTATTTCAATCATGGAAGAAATTGTAAATGGCTCACACCACCATAGCTATAAGCGCTGGAAAGTTTGGAATTTAAATTAGGGGGCAGGAGATGGCTAATGGGGACAAAAAATACCTTCTAGACCAGGTAGAAAATTGATTCTTGGTATAGGGTAACGGAAAAAATCTAAAAATAAATGGTACGTTACACCGCACAGACTTTCTTTCTCTCTGATCTTAAATTAGAGACATTTACTACAAACTCTTTAAGATTTGTGAAACGATATAAAATACATTGTTACAGAAACATTCTTCCAAATAGCATAAATGAAATAATATACACTGTTAAACAATGGAAAAATAGGAATATTTCTGTCCACCAAAAGGCATAGTAATCAAATTTAGTTTTCAAAAAACCCGAATACGAAAATATATAAATTTGCTTATAGCTCATAAGCTATTGGTTTTATAAAAATATTTTTCAATCAAAAGAATTTTATATTTAATAGTCGTATATCTTTACAATGATAAGTTATTTTATATCTCAAATAGTAGTCAGATATTATCAGAAATGTATATATGCGCTTATGTAATATACCCTAGAATTATTTTTTCATGGGGAAAAAAAGAATTTCCATTTTATATGTAATGTTAAATAGTTCCTGAATACTAATTTAATTTAAATATTTTGAGCAAATTTAAAGATTTTTTTTTATCTTTTCATTTTTTGCTCTTTTAATTCAGGTCTTTGAAAATGAATTTGGTTCTTATGCTCTTTAGTTGGCCAAATATGTTTCTCTTTGCTTAATTATTTTTTAACAGTGTTCCTAGTTCCTAATGCCATAGAGTAAATAACAGTGTATATTATTTGATTTGTGATCTTTGGTGTAGTGTTTCTACAACAATGTAGATACCTATTAGTTCGTTTCACAAATCTTGCGAGTCTTTAGTAAATATTTATTTTAAATTAAAAGCGGGAGAAGGTCCGTGCGGTGCACCGTACCATTAATTTTTTTGTGGTTTTTACCTAATTAAAATAATTCTAACCAAAATTTCAAAATTCTGGGCGTGAAAAGTTTGATTATTAGATAGTATAAAACCCACCCCAACTTTTTAATAACAATAGATTGTTCTTATTGTTCGTGTGATAGCTTATTTCATCAAAAATTCTAAGGACAGTGACAAACAAACAAATTACACCTTTAAGTGATTAATAGACAATTATAAAAATATATATTTGTAAAGTACTTTAATGTATTCCATGGCTTGTTTTCCAACAATTCTTCTGATAAAGATTGCAAACTTTGTCCATTGCTCACAAAAAAAAAAGGAGTGTGGGTGGTTTTAATTATTTCTTGCTTAGCTTAGAATTCTCCCCTATTCTGGTGGCTTATCACAGCCACCCCTCATCCCCTGGAACAACCCTAAGGGTGTCCCGATGGAGCTAGATTTATGACGGTGCTATCAGCCTTGGAGCACGATGCGTCGCATCGTGTGAATATACCTCTTTCTCTTTCCTGCAGTCCTGGTAATCCCGCCAGGACTTAGAATATACAAGAGACACTTGTGGCCTTGTCCTTCCTTGCTTCCTCTCTTTTCTACTGAAAATTAAATCCATGAAAGTAGGTGATTAAATTTTATAGCCAATCCTATTGAGACTCACCCCGATTTTGTGTAGATTTTATCGACTAAAAGAAAAGGCCAGAGTTTGATCTCCGATACGGAATAAGCTCTTAAATAGAGTATTTTATTTTCCATAGGAGGAGAGATTCACTCAGCAGTCATGTGTGTTTTGTCTGAGTGGAAAGCTTCATTGACTTTGACTCGTTGCATTTTCACCAAACACATGCTAAAAGACTTGTTCTAGTTTTGTGCAGTTAATTATTACGATAAAAAAAAAAGGTTTTGTTCACGTTAAGTCTAGCAGTTATTTGAATAACGTGAGTTCAAAGCTAAGTTGACTCTTAAAATCATCAGTTCTCTAACCATTTAGCTATTCAGGAGTCGTATCTGGTCCAGGGTCATTCTTCACTCATATTTTAAGGCAGAGTCTGTGATGGGTGGATGGAAATCGTCAGCTTCATATATATGATCAATTAAGAACAGAACAATTACAAATGTGCGAATTTGGCTATAGCCACATCTAAATATAATATTCTTTAAAATGAAAAATAACACCTGGACACGAGAATCGAACCTAAGACCTTTGGCTTAGTACGCCAATACGCTAACCACTGATCTATCGAGGAGTATCCCGTCAAATCAATCCCCATGTACATGCAGTATGAATCACAATCAGCTAACAAAACTTTTCACCCCCTCCGATTTCAGGGATGACCAATCCACAAAGCACTCTTGTTGAAGCTGACAACTATCTTCACGGCGCTTAGAATTCTAATAAAAGTTGGATTGCAAAAGGTTTGATTGACTACTTTGTTCTCCCAGACTCATATTAAAGTAAAGTTTTTTTTATTAATATTATGTATCATGATGCTTGTTTAGGTTGTCCATTGGGCAAATAAGGACGAAGGTGAATTTTAAATAAGCCCTTAAAGGGCAAATATTAAGTTGTTATTACTTGATAAGAATCTACTATTAGATATTTCTAAATCACTCACTTTCAAACCTGTCCTAAAAGCTAAGCATACATAGATTATTATTATTATTATTATTATTATTATTATTATTATTATAATATGTAAATATCAACTTGATAGTGAGAACAGTTAGTAGTTCGCTAGTACAGTCCGTCAATCAGCAACAATGTAGCAGCCACATCTGTTTTATAAAATATTTTTCTAAGGTAGATAAATTGGTAGCCCCTATGGAATAGAGCGTAAGCACAATTTATTAATTTTCTTAAGTAGGGCCTATTTAAAGATTATTTTACCTTACCAGACACTATAATGAAAAACAAAAATAAATTAATAAAGTTAAACCGGTTTATCATTACAAATTGTATTTAAAAGCATAGAACTATCTGCTTCCTCCCCCCACCCCTCCCCTACCCCAATCAACGCTTTCTGCCCCCACTTTAGCCATACCATTTGAAATAAATGATCTAATTTCTACAGTCAATAAATAATTGATGGAATAAGGACATTCTAGAACTCAAACCTTTCTCAGAGCTGTGCAATCTTTTTTTCAATGCTGTAAGATATGTTGCCCAGAGCTAAGTTGCTGCTTGTAAGAATACCATACAAATAAAGTGCATAGTTCTGTACATTACAAAAATAAGAGCATATGTTTAAAAAAAAATATAATCCAAACTTATATCTAGATTTATATTTATATTTTTCAGTAACGTTGATATTGTGACATTTAATTTATCTTAGTAATGTGACTTTTTAATAGGAAATATTATTAATTACAAATTATACAGGAGGTTGGCAAGAAAAAAAATTTAAATCCCTGTTGAAAAATTCAATAGTTTTTAATTTGATAAAAAAAATGACTCATGAATAATTACGTTGAGAATTTATCTTTTGTGAAAGCTGTTCACCTTTATATTTGTGGTTCGTATGTACTGTACAATATATTTCAGACTGAATACTTCACTTCAATGTGAGGATATCCAATGCTTCAGTCTTAGAAAAGAGTTGGCTTAAAGGTGATGCCACATAATATATTAATATATATATAAAGAAGTAACATAAGGCTACCTCACAACTATGGAATAAATTAAATTTTCTCCCAAGTATAGCATCATCTAAGTCTAGTCGGAAGCGTGTCTTCCTATTAAACTTAGAATCCTGAGATAATTTCCAAGCATGGTCGAAAAATGTATCTTTGATGAAATAGGAGCGTATCCTTCATATAAATAAATTAACTCCTGGACGACTGCATATTTTGTCTATTCTAGGAGTAAGTTAATTTGTAAGCAATGTGTTATATCATCATTCAGTTCAGAAAGTACTCCTTAATGTTACAACTGTGTTTAAATACATAAACTATATCCACCGTGTGCTTAAAATAATTATTTCAATAACCTTTCGCAAATCATAAAATTAAAAATTTAAATTAGACATATTTTACAGGTGACTATCAAATAAAGCTGCAAACCACATTATAGTAAATTAAATTATAAGTTTCACTGATGTATTCTAATGTTTTCTAACAGCAGGTGATTCTAAGAAACGCAAGGTGATTCAAGGAAATACCACGTAGTTCCTATATTATGAGATATTATCTTAAAACTTTGCAACTCATTGAAACATGGTCGGACCTTGGTCCATATCTAATTGGATTTATAGCTCTTTTACCTTTACTAAATAAAATTAATCATATATTATATCAAAGTATAAGACTATTACATCTTAAGTGTGTTTCTTTTCGTTTTCTTTAGATTTTTTTTTTATTTTATTTCTTTGTCATTGGAAGATACAAGACGTTTCACTTAACACTTTTGGGACAGACAGACAAACATTAGTCAGATAGTAGAAGAAAAGTGTTGCACTAATTGACTGGTTGAGGGAAAGAGCGGTCGATCTTACCAAGTATTTCTTTCTTATTCCTTGTTTTTCTTTCGTGAAACTAAAACAAAAATGTTGTTAAATACAGTACAGCGGACTTTGAAAGCTGCGCTAAAATATTTACTGCTAGTCACGGCTTCACGCCAAGTTTTTTTTTATGTATCGATATAAACTGTGAAAAGTTATTTAAATACTCAAACCTGTTTTAATGTGTTTATTTTTTATTTTAAGCATGTGGTAAGAACTTTTTTTTTTTGTATATGCATTGCTTCATACCTTCCATGCGGAATATACGAATTTAAACCCTAATGGGTAAGAGGAAGGTAAAATTGAGAGCAGATGTATTTGGATTTGCGTAAAGGGATGGTGTAAAACTAGTTAGAGAAAAACACCTTTAATCCATCCCGACCTCCCCGCGATGATTACACTAGACTTAATAAGGCTTTCACCTTGGCCTTCGTGCCCATAGATGCGGGATACAATTTTATTTTATATTGGGACTAAATAGAAATCCCCAACATTCGTGATTTATAATTTATTTAGACATTAAAAATAAGAAAACTTTTTACAAGGAGACTTGTAGATTCGTAGCTTGGATTTTATTAATTTAAATTGTTTCTAAGCCTGTCTATGATAGGCTGACGTCAATATTACCCAACCTGACCAAATAATTTTAAACCAATATTACCACTTGATGTGAATAAAAACCAACCAAATAAACTCTTAAACTAGGTGATCGTGGAATTTATATTCCAATTTTAAATAACCCACTTTGGTGGTAGCATGGTCTAAGGCGTCACCCTAGCTATATATTAGACTGCCAATGACGGGAAGATCGGGGTTTGAATCCCGGTAGGATATACTGACGGTGGGTTTCCTAAATGGTTTTACACTCTCCCTCCACGCAAATACGGGTAAACTCCCTCTAAAACACAACCTTCCTCATCCTTAGTACATTAACGTAATTAGTACCTAGACGTATAACCCAAACGGGTAGTAAAACTATGATGTGCTTGGAAAAATTCTTGTTGAGTTTTGGAGTTCTAGCGTCAAAACGTCATATACACACAAACAAACAATCAAATATTAGTTTTATTTATAATTTAGATTTGTTTCTCTTCAGTGCTAGCTGTCTTTTAGTTAGATTAATAATCCATTTGTATGAATACATATCTAGGTAAATGTAAGCTCAAATTAAATAAATGTGTTTAACGTTACATGTAAAGTTTTCATTGATCAAAGAAACACTTTTTGCTAACTATTATGAATACAATTCAACCAAACCTTAAACATAAATCGCTCTATTATAATATGGAATTTCTCTTTGCAGTTGATACTGGAAGTTATATTCTAGGTTCTCCTTACTTTTGAAACAACCAGAGTCTAGGTCATCATTAATTTAAATTCTGGTCACTGGAACCAAATCTATTTTAATCTGTTACTAGACATTTTGATATTGGGCTAGAGATCCAAAATATATTTCTTAGATAATTAAATAGACAAACTTTCTCGACGGACTGGCTATGGTGTCACACTGTAGTATTTATAAATTAAATATTGCCCTGTTTTTGATTAAACCTGTGATTTGTTACATTTTTCCCCTGAGTTGCTTGAGTATCAACACGAAACTGCATTAACACCTTTCAAATGTCCAACAACATGACTTTTTTTTGTGTGTGTGTGTGTGTGTGTGAAAAAATTAGACTAAAACTACCAGTAAGAGGGTACGTAACATTTTTACGAAACTGCATTAACACCTTTCAAATGTCCAACAACATGACTTTTTTTTTTGTGTGTGTGTGTGTGTGTGTGTGAAAAAATTAGACTAAAACTACCAGTAAGAGGGTACGTAACATTTTAACAGCTGTTCCCTTCTTTTTTTTTATACATAAATAAAAATGGGAACTGAAGAGACGAGTTAATCCAAAAACTGTGTCTGAGGAGGTATTTTTTTATTTGAAATAAGATATCTTTATAATTACATCCAACAGTCTAGAATGCCATTGATAATTAGTTGTGGCGTAGTTCATTGGAAAAGGAATTTTAAGAGCTACATCAAAAATCTACGTTTGCAAAGTAACTCATTTTTAAAAGACCCAAGTTCATTATAAAATGAAATTGAAGGGTCACTAAATAGAAACTAATAGTTTAATATCCAATAAATTAAATCTAAACAATAATAGAATAAAAACATTAACAATAATTACTACTTTATGGCTCTTAGAATCATAAAATATTTATCTTCAGAAAAAGAAAGCGAGAGATTCAAACAAGTACGTATTCCTGTTTTAGCTAGCAAAATGTTTATATTTAATACAACTATTAATTAATACCATTTAATTTCCTTTTAATGTAAACATAAAACACGTTAATACAAACGACATGAAAGCGAAATCATATCAAGTCATTCTAGTGTTTTTTAGACATTAATTTCTTCTAGTTTTTTACCACCCAAAGTCACCAATCTTTTATAATAATTCATTGTTAAATGGCGATGAAAGAGTATCACTATTTAAGGATGATTTACATTGTTACGGTATGAAGTCTTTTGTACACAGACATTCTTATAGGTAAGACCTAATTAGATAGCAGAGTTATTTATGATACAGGGGATACGCATATTAAACGTTAAAATGGAATGTTTTAATTTACGACTGCGGTGTAATTTTTCATTGGAATGTTTAAAATAAACACGCGTTTATAGGCCTAGTTAATTTTGCATCACTCCATTAGCTATTAAAATAGATTTGTTACGTAGATAAAGTATTTATGATAAGTTTTTTAAACTTGAAATTTACATAGATATATATTAGCACCACCTCTTACTACCCATTCGGGTTATACGCTTATGTACTAATTACGCTAATGGTTTTAGGGATTATAGAGGTTATAATAAAGGAAATTTGCCCACATTTGCGTGGAGGGAGAGTGTAAAACCCTTTTGGAAAAAACCTCCCTCAGTTTGTATAAGAAGTCGTGCAATTGAGCGGTTTTCCTTAGTAGGCTATTCAATCAAACATAGTAGAATTGAGATAAAATAATCATTTTACACAAATTAAAAAAATACAAGTAATTAAAACAAAACAAAAACTTAAATAAAGAAATTATTAGACTCGTGCCAGTTTGGATTTTTTCAGGTGAAGAATGCAGAAAGTCACACTTTAATGATATTTCTAGAAATATAGTGACTGTGTAACTAAGTTACCCGATTAACCAGGTAATTTATTCTATTTTGAGTGCTTTTGGTGCTTCCCATCTTACTACCCATCTGGGATATCTATATATATTTATATCCATATTATCCATGATGTGAAAGTTGAAATTTTTCACATTGCAACGTCCAATAAAACATATATTTGGGTTAACCATTAAGGTCTAAATGTCCAGGAAACGAGGAATATATGAACATGTATCTTTCTGAATCAAATTGTTGTTTGTATTTTTCTCCTCCCCTGTTTGTTCTACTACTGTGAGACAGCTCCAATCACATGTTATAAACACTCTTGGTTTATGGTGTTTATTAATTTATACTCGACTATTCTAGAACTTTAAGTACCATCTACCATCATCTAGGTTTTTGGCAGCAAGTCTTTTAGCATTGGGCACTAACATTTAACTAATAGGATAGCTTGTGAACACTCACTAAAGTAGTATTTTAAATTAAATATTATTTTTGTAGCTTAAATTAATGTTAATAGACTTCACTTTACTCAAATATTTAGTTTTCAGCACTTTATCATAACCAGGAATAAGTTTGTGATGATCTTCTAGGTTTTTAGATTAAAATTTCAGGTTTATAAATTGTATTTTGCATTTATCAGAATCTTAGTATTAGAATGAAGCTGGAACTTTAATACGTCACTAAACAAGGACTATTAATAATTTTTAAACGGGCTTAATTAATATGATGTCGTCTACACTTTACTTTGTAATGAAACTGTCGACCATAACATACCTTATTTTCCTCCAAAACCATTTTCAAAGTAATAGCCAACATTTGAAAAGATGATTCTGAACTAAATTTATTATATAATGTTGCCAATATTATTTTTAGCAGTTTCCTTTAGTGACTCGGCGTGTCTTGTTGCCAGAGTAAGCAGAGTTGTGATATGTTGTCTTCTCTCCGTTCCTAGTCTACTAATCACGTATTGGTTGGTCTGCTATAGATATAAACACAAATGGGAATGCTTATGTAATGATACCTGGCAACACTAAAATCTTTAAAACATGGGACAAAGTAGAGGGGGACTTGTGACCCCAAATAATCTGCTCAATTGGGACACTCTGAGTACCATAAAATAAACAAGGAGTTGTCTTATTCAGAATGATGAGAAGCCACGTTTGGAGCAATATCGTACTATTTGTTTTAATCATTTGGTACAAAAATGTTTGTTTTTTCTAATTTAGAGTTAAAATTGGTTCTTTATGTCCCCCCCTCTCCATCCCTATGCTCACACACATTCCAATGACAGCAGTTTAATCCCTACAGTTTATTTTCCATACATCTAAGAATGGTTGTCATTCGAATGAACTTATAGTCTCGGCTCTTAAGGCCCTTGGCCCTGTTGAGTGCAAGTCTAAAACCTATTTTCTGGGATGGTGGGCGGAAGGGTGGAAGGCGTGGCGTGGCTTCACAGCCAACGAAAGTATTCTTCCGCCCCAACAAGAACAGATTTATCATGGAAACCGTAGATGGCGCTAGCTACCAGACAGGTCTTGCGGAAATATCATCCGTTCGGAAATAGAAGTTTTCTCGAGTACGAGTGAAATTTTTATGTTAATATTTTCAACACCCCTTCTAAGATAATGTATCAATGTTTATTAATCGTTACATTTTCTTATTTTTTGTTATGAAGCTGGCAATTTTCTATTGAAAAATATCCATTTTATCGATAACTATTAAAAGTATAGATGAGGTGCGTGTATAAAAATTATAACTTAATCAAATTGCTTCTATTCTTGAACAAACCCTTTCTGAAAAGAATGTTGCAAAACAATAAAAATTCTTGAAGATAACCGTTTGTTCCCATAACTCTGTATTTCTACGCCAAAAGAAAAGGGCCAATCACCTTAACTTCATCTGAAGTACTTGATGTGGTGGTCACCCTGTGCAATATGGTGGGAATTAACCAGATTGTGGTTCAGACATGGTTCGTGTGTGGGACCTCACATGAGTAGGCCTGTAGGTAATCCATTCCTGAGGTATGTTTCTCCACCACGGTAACCGCGACCAAGAAAGTGTTTTTGGACACGTATGCTTTCTGTGGCAGCTACCAACGGTGTTCTGACTATGGAGACTCTTATAAAATAACGAGAGCAGTTTCTCTGGTTACGTCTGTCAACTATCAAAACGATCCATATGTGCCCAGTCTTACGTTCATCCTTTTAGATTCTGCCTCGAGCCAATTTAAAGATTTACCTTGAAATAAAATGGTTATCTTTACCGGGGACAAGGGTATGGAGTGATATTTCTTAAATTTTTTCACCCCTCTTTCATTTTCCCCCGTGACTGCGTAAGCACTGAAGGTTATCCTTCATCTTAACCATCCGCAACCGCAAGCCGAACCGCCATAATGACGAGCTACCAATTTACCTTGTCTCTTGACTTGTTCGGTGTCCGTGTCACACCCTTTATAAAGAGGTATAAAAGGGGGTGGGGTGGAGGGGTGGAACTCAACGGTGTAGCAAGCAAAAGAGCGTATCCCCCGCCATAAACTCTGGAGGCTGAGGTAAGCGAGGGGGTATTTGCGAGCTCGGTTATGCGGTCGGATATCCGAGCTCCCTCCGGGAGTGACCCAGGAGCTCCCAGGATTACAAGGGAGGTAGAAGGAGGCTCAAGTCTGCCCCCCCACCTCCTCTCTCAGCTCCAGCCCCACGAGGGGCTCTGGTGAACCCTAGGGCATCGTTCGGAGACTCCTCTTGTCAGATAACAAGCGAGGTCCTCTTCTCTCCACAACGAATTTATACTAGAGTGTACGAAAGTTAGTAGAGAATCTTACTCTCCGCAAGTTAAAGTCACCATAATTTTATCAAACACAAATAATTTGTGGCTACGATTGGATGGAAATATATTACAATAATAGAGGTATTTATTTGTTGGTTTTTTCACCGTGTCTTACTGCCCATCCAGGCTATCAACGTTTAATTCCATTAAAGGTTCAGGGACGTTGAAGATAGAATCTAGAAGAAACATCCCCCTATTCTCATGGAGGGAAGGTTGTACATAATTAATGGAAATTCTACCTCAATTAATCTGACTGGGGTTCGAGCCCCAACTTCTCTGTCATCGTCCAACCAGACTAAACGAGCTTGACGTTTAGTCCACGTGTCCTACAATGCTGGGGAAATAAAGAGTACGAGCTATATTAGCCAGCTAAAATAATACCATGGCTACTATATAGTAGCCATGGTATATATATATAGCAACAACATTGTACAATTTGAGATTGGTGATGTGCAATTAGACTACTATTATTAATTTTATAGACCTGCTTCAGTGGTAAAATTGTCTAGGACGTCACTCTTGCAATGAACTGCCGATGACGAAAGAGATCGTGGGTTCAAATCCGGGTTGGGTATAGTGAGGTTGGTTTATCCCAAATGTCTTTCCACTCGTCCACCACGAAGATGTGAGTACAGTTCCTATACTGTAAGCCTTCCTCATCCTTAACACATTAGCTTAAGACGCTCTGTTCATATGTGTGTAACCCGAAAGGGTAGTAAAACGCGATGCTAAAAATAAAGTAATACATATGGCTTATTTTCTATCAGATATAAATCAATTGTCCTTTATCGTTATTATTTATCGTTTAGTATTTAAAAACTAACTTAATGTTACCAACCTAATCAAATACTCTCTCTCATTCACTAATACGCACCACGTGATGACAACAATATTTCTGTCTAGACATTCACGCTAATGCAAGTACCTACTAGCTTATCGTGTGCAATCATTCACACTCTCGTCAGATGCACGCTCGTAGCACACGTTGCGTTGGTTTTATACTTCCACAAGGACTGTCACTAGCATCTAAATGTTGGAAGATGTTAACTTCAAACAATATGAACTAAGTGCAATTATATATATATACATGAACACAATTGTTCAGCCCAATTTGTTTATAATGGCTGAATTCAAACCAACGTATGTACTGTTACAGTAGCCCCATGGTTTCTTTGGTGCTGACTGACAGTTCACAGCTGACTTCTGACAGTCAACATTTAGGTATATACCTAAATTTTGACTGTCAGAAGTGACAACTGCTAAAGACATGTTTTTTGCAGATCATATGGTTCGGCGTAGGGATACATAATTTGGTCTGGTAGCTTTTCAAAGCCATCAGAAGTCAGCTGTGAGCTGTCAGTCAGCACCACATAAGCTAAAACTGAGGTATAGATGGGCTATGCCAACGTACGCTTTTGTGAGCTACTGTAGACTTACACTAACTCGGGTAGGTATCCGACAAGCTGGTGATCTGTTGTAAGCTACAGCATACACTAATTAATGTATAAATCCGACAAGCTGGTACACTGTCGTAAGCTACTGCAGGCATACACTAATTCACGCAGATATCTGACAAGCTGGTACACTGTCGTAAGGTACTGCAGGCATACACTAACTCACGTAGATAACTGACAAGCTGGTACACTGTCGTAAGGTACTGCAGGCATACACTAGCTCACGCAGATATCTGACAAGCTAACCATGAGAACTACCATTTGAGACAGGCAGTATAAATCTGACCTAGCCATGAGAACTACCATTTGGGACAAGCAGTATAAATCGGACCTAATCATGAGAACTACCATTTGGGACAAGTAGTATAGATCTGACCTAACCATGAGAACTACCATTTGGGACAAGCAGTATAAATCTGACCTAACCATGAGAACTACCATTTGGGACAAGCAGTATAAATCTGACCTAACCGTGAGAACTACCATTTGGGACAAGCAGTATAAACCTGACCTAACCATTAGAACTACCATTTGGGACAAGCAGTATAAATCTGACATAACCATGAGAACTACCATTTGGGACAAGCAGTATAAATCTGACCTAACCGTGAGAACTACCATTTGGGACAAGCAGTATAAATCTGACCTAACCGTGAGAACTACCATTTGGGACAAGCCGTATAAATCTGACCTAATCATGAGAACTACCATTTGGGACAAGCCGTATAAATCTGACCTAACCATTAGAACTACAATTTGGGACAAGCAGTATAAATCTGACATAACCATGAGAACTACCATTTGGGACAATCAGTATAAACCTGACCTAGCCATGAGAACTACCATTTGGGACAAGTAGTTTAAGTCTGACTCAAGGATTAAAACCACTATTCTGCTAAATATAAGCTAACATTGTCAGAATGTGAAAAATGCCACAAAAATGAAACCATTGTTTGAATCAATTTTTTTTTCAACGCAATGATATCGTGTAGCCCTGTCTGTCAAATTAAAAACAAAATATTAATTCTGATGCAAGTATACTTATATTTTTTCTCTTGCTCTTTGTACGTCATTACATCTCTTCCTCTCTCTCTCTTGACTGAGATGTTAACTATCAGCCTCTCCAAGCACCCAAGGAGCCCACTAACAAATTTATTGGGCTGGATGTGGTGAAAAGAAGAACGTCTTTTTGAAACTGAAAATACACAATCCCACCACGATGTCAGGGATGGCAGCGGTGGTTCGGAGCAAAACAGTGATCAGACGAGAAACATACCCTCCCGCGGTATTGGGGCAACACCCGTCTAATGACCAACTATACCATTCATTTAGAACCAATTATCCTCGCATCAGGGGTCATGCGGACTTAAAGGAAATCTCAACTAATATGATATGCTGGAGACGAGAAGGTTGGTGTTTGAATCTCGGCAGGTAGCACAGAGAGGATTATTCCTAAATGGTTTTCCATTTTACCTACACGCATATGCAGGTACACTATCTGTAAATTCCACCTTCCTTATATCTAACATACTAACGTAACTATTACAGATTCGTATGTATAGCACTAACGGATAGTCAGACACAAAGACAAAACCATACAATAATTCATAACGAGTTCCCAGGCAATGGTGGACACGCAGATTAAAAGTCAGGCTAGTCTAGTCTGTTTTACTGATAACGAAGAGTTTGGTGCTAAAAGCCTGGCAGGTTTACTGAACATTATTTTCCCACTCTCCCCCCACGAAAATGAGGGAACATTTTCTCTAATCTTTACCTTCCTCATGCCTACCATAAATGTAATTAAATGCGTATAGCCTGGAAGAGTAGTAAGAAGCAACGGAAAACCATGTAATATTTTTTTTCATTCTCTACCTCTTACTACCCGTCCGAGCTTTCCGCTAATTCACACTTATAGGGAAAGTATGAGGTAAGGGGAAAAGAGAGAAAATGGACTCGAATATTCGTTGAGGGAGGTTAGGTGAACCGTTTAGGGAAAAATATCGCTTAATAAAACTAGCTGGGATTTGATCCCCAAACTCTCTGTCCCAGTAAAACCCTGGCCAGATGAGACAGGCGCCGCGTTTTGTATGCTTAAGTACATTCATTTCCATAAATATATCGTAATTAATAGAAGATATGTATATATATATATATTATGTAAGGGTTTTGCACGCTGGTGACGTTTGAGAAGTCCATTCTCTTGTATGAGTGGCTTGGGAAGCCAACTCTGATATCGACACCTTGATTAAGTCTGTAGTGGCTCTTCAAACTGAGTATAGCTTCTTATGTTCTGCTTCCGACGAGGTAAAATAAAATTTTACAGCTATTTTAAGAACAACAGTTACAATATTGATGTTGGTTGTTGAGTTTAACTTGAAATCAAGTTAGCCTGCTTGGAAAATATGATTTAATCTGTGAACAATAAAAACGTCTAAGAGTTACTTTTATTAAAAAATCAAATATTAAATAATAAACAGAGTTAACAAATCTAAATAAAATTTAAAAAAATTGGCGTATAACACAAACAGGTAGTAAGACAAATATATATTTATTAAATATAAANATATAATACGTGTGTACTGTGTGTGATATAAGACATCATAAGTGTTTAAAAAACATATATAATACATGTGTATAATATACGATTTAATAGACGTCCACATATAATTATTCTAATAAAGTAGGCACTAGGAAGGTAATATTTAGAGGAAATGTACACACATTTACGTGATATATATATAATACGTGTGTACTGTGTGTGATATAAGACATCATAAGTGTTTAAAAAACATATATAATACATGTGTATAATATACGATTTAATAGACGTCCACATATAATTATTCTAATAAAGTAGGCACTAGGAAGGTAATATTTAGAGGAAATGTACACACATTTACGTGATATATATATAATACGTGTGTACTGTGTGTGATATAAGACATCATAAGTGTTTAAAAAACATATATAATACATGTGTATAATATACGATTTAATAGACGTCCACATATAATTATTCTAATAAAGTAGGCACTAGGAAGGTAATATTTAGAGGAAATGTACACACATTTACGTGATATATATATAATACGTGTGTACTGTGTGTGATATAAGACATCATAAGTGTTTAAAAAACATATATAATACATGTGTATAATATACGATTTAATAGACGTCCACATATAATTATTCTAATAAAGTAGGCACTAGGAAGGTAATATTTAGAGGAAATGTACACACATTTACGTGAAGGTAGCGTGGAAAACTATTTAGAAGAGAAACTTGTATACACCCGAACAATGTTTACAGCCTAAGTTCTTCATCTCCGGCAGACCTGATTAGATTAGCTTGACTTCTAATCCTCATGCCCCGGCCCCCGACCTGGCGGATTTAATATAAAAATGTAATTATTTTAAATATTAGAATCAATAAAATGTAAATATTTACCTATAATTAGATAACCTATTATTCTAGACGTTAAAGCTAGAAATAATAGAGTAGTAATATATTACATGATCTTGAAACTCAAAGAATTCGGTAGTAATTTAGTTCTGTTAGAGGAATCTGAATCTCCCATTGATAATCTGCATTATATCGGTCTTAAATCGGTAATATCAGTTTATGTACTGCTGTTACCAGAATAAATGGAGCTTTAAACCACTACACTTGCTATGCCATATTATACTTTAGTATGATAGTTGACCTAGCGTAGCAAGGTCCTGTTTTAACCTACCATTTGTTATTCACCTGTCTGTCCGAATGTTTGCTCCATGATTACTATCAAATGCACAATCCAATTTTAACTAAATTTGGCAGTGAAATATTTTAAATCAAGGTCGAATGACGTTTGAATATAGTTTTGGGAGCTGGCTATCTGTTTCAAGATAACATTTGCTTTAAAATCTGTCTTGTGTATTTATTCCACGATATCTGCCAAATGCGTAGACCAATTTTAACTAAATTTTTCAGAAAGATTTATTTAATAGTATTTAGCACCGCGTCTTACTACCCGTCCGGGTTATACGCTTACGTACTAATTACTCTAATGGATTAGGATTTGGGAAGGTTGAATTTAGAGGAAGTGAACCCGCACTTGCGTGGAGGGAGAGTGGAAAACCATTTAGGAAAAACCACCTCCAGTTCACCCGACCGAGATTCGAACCTCGATCTCCCCGTCCTCAGCGGTCGAGCTCAACATGACTAGCGTGTTAGCCAACTACGCCACCGAGGCGGGTATTTATTTAACCAAGATCAAACAATGTTATAGTGCATAGCTTTTCAATCTGGCTATTTTTTTTTTTCATGACCGCATCATACTACCCGTTAAGGTTATACGCAAACAATACATGGCTACTCTAATGGGATAGGGATGATGAAGGAAGCATCTTAGAGGTAATCTACCCACATGTGCATGGAAGGAGAGGGGGGAAATCACTAAGGAAAAAATACTCTCAGTAGACCCAGCCGTAATTAGAAGCCCAATCTCCCCGTCTTCAGAAGGCCAGTCTTACATGAGAGTGTCACCTTAGACCATATGGTCACTGAAACCGGTTGCTGGTGCTCGGTCAAAAGGTATTTTGTTTAATAGCTCATATCAAGTGATTTGAGTTTAACATTCTAAGCAAATGATCGAGCACCTGAGAAGTTTTTAAAAAAAAATTACATGTATAACGAGACTGACATCTTAAGCCACGTGACTAAAATGTACTTTTTAATAGAGTATTAATTTGTTTTCGGTATAACTTGATCACCAAGGCAAAATATCTACCTAAAATCCAAGAAGAAATTATAAGAAATATTTCATTTTGAAATCCAAAGAGTTTTTTGATTAGAGGGAGCGAGGTTCACTGAAATATAAAGGTTGTTCATCATAATAATTATATTCCATATGAGGGAGATTTTTAAATCATTCAATGGAATTTGGAAATATGAGACTATAGTAGGATTTGTCAATTAATTACTACTATGTCTCACATAATATAAATTTATTATAAGGTACAAATTAATTAAATAAATAATCTGTCTGATGAAATAATATTTCATGTTATATAAACGTTAGGATATTATTAATATCGTTGAGGTATTCCTGCTAATTCTTGAAAGTGTTTAAGAAAAAATTCTAAATTGTTCCCAATAAATATAGCCCATGTTGTTAAAAAAACAGCTGATCAACGTGATAAAGAACGTTGTTCACCTGAAAGCCACCGTTTGCTGAAACCTCCCTTCTTCTGTTGTCATACATAGCCAACTCAGAGAGAAGACACCCATAATTCTGTTCACGATGTATATCCAAAGTGTCTCGTTCATATCAAAATATTTATTTGCTCTCGATATTTATTTGACCTCGTGTTCAAGATAGCATGCTGTTGTTTAACCCCATACTCCTCTTTATCCCTATGGAAAAAAGAATCCCCATTTTTTTATTTTTTTTCCTTTAGTTCAAGACATTTTGAAATTATCCAAGCTGCTATTTACATCTTCCTTCATGCATCGTACGTATTTTAGAACAAAAGCATAAACGTGAATGCTATTTATTTTTTTGTGGGCTTCTTTTTTCCTCTTGTATGCTATATTTGAGTTCAAAGAATTGAAACAATGGCGTTTCTTCAATTTGATTGTTGGTTTAACTGGGATGTTGTACATGTGTATTTTGGGGAGTATTTTACATCTGTTGAGAGGGATATTTTCTTCCAGAATAACAATCATTCTCTTTCGGAGAAGCTTTTAAAAGAATCGTAGCTGTGTTTGTTTTATTTTATATTTTCCCTCGCGTCTTTGTGACCATTTGGTTTAAACGCATATAAGAGCTACGCTAAAAGAATATGGATGATAGAGGTATAATTTTAGAGGAAATTTACCCGCATTTGCGCTGAATTAGCCTGTGGAACAACTCGGGAAAACATCTTAAGTACACCAAATTGGAACTAGAGTCTTGAAATTTTCTCTAAAATACTAGGGTCAACCTTCCTCATCCTTACAACATTAGAATAGTTTTTTAATGAGCATATTACCATTTGATTAGAAACTTTTTAAATTAATAGAAAAAGTTCAGATCTAATATAGGACGCCCATGACATATACCCAATAACTGTTGATACGAATATGTGACGAATATTAAACTCTATGTTTCTACTTGAGAAACACTTTATTTAATTTTGCCACAAAACACTTTTGATATAAAAACTGCAAAAATAGTTCCCTTAACTCGCAATCCCTACCGTCTCACCTTAATGCTGTCTAATGCACTCATATCAAGCCTCTTTCTGTCTTACGATCTCACTGGTTTGGGTCGTATTTAATTGATTACCAATGAACTAATGTACAGGGTTGATATATGTCGGTAGGTGAGCCCAAGGCTCAGTCCTAGTTATCATCAGATTGATGGCATGTGGTGATCGTAGCCTGAGAAATACACGACAAAGAATATAGGAGGTGCACCTGCTCATACTTTCCTTCCTCCAGCCCTCAAGGTCCTAATGGTATAACTGTAGCCAGGGAGAATACATAGATCAGTGTGAGCCAATCTTTCATGACTCGCGGGTCAATCTGCTGCAGTGAACATGGCGGGCTCCAGGAAATATTTAATATTATAATAATAATAGTGGTAATTAGCAGGTAGCACTCTAATTTTACTAGTGTCCGTTGCATTGATGGCTAGAGATTATAGCGCTAAAATGTATTTAATTATTTTTATTTGGTAAAAGCACTAAATAATGTGACTTCACAAGATTTTCTAGTTGAAGGTTTACTCGTCAAAGACTACTTAAATAAATTCGGAGATTTTTATGTTTAAATTTAAATCAAGCCGCAAATTCCCCCCTCCCCCTAAAACATCACGGTGAGAACTTTAAAATGACCCCTCTCCTGGTTCTTTAGCTATTTATTTAACCAAACCAATCAAGTAAGAATCGAGCTGTTATTAGTTTTAAACAAATAGAAATATTTTATTTGCCGATATACAATTATACACCGATCATGGTTTCCATGGTGATGTAAGCAATGAATGATTGTACAGATGAACTACTGCGCACATAGCAGAAAACTGGAAATTTAGTGGTAAAATAAGGTTTTCGTTGGAAGCTACTACCTTTGCCGACATACTGGACCTACCTTTAAAATGAGTGTCCGTTTTTAAACAATAACTTAAATGTTTTTTTTCGTAATTTAATTTATCGGAAATGGGCTCATAAAATGATATATTTTACTTAGAACCAGTGTGTAAGTGCTATAGTAATGCTATGCATATAGTAATATAATTAGTGAGCTGACTGACACTGATTGTGTGAAGCAAATTTTTCCAAAGCACAGATCATGGTTAAGCCATTTTTTCTATTATTTACTCTAAAACAAGTTGAGATGGACGGACCATAATAAAGCATTTGGCTCGTGGGCTGTGGGTTGCAACACATTCACCTAGACAACTAGAGTGACCTAATTATTCATAGAACTGCAATCACACTAACATTGGGACAGTCTAGAGATTCAAAATGTTATTCTAGTCTTGTTTGGATTTCTAATTTACCTCAAAGAGTTAGTAATTTTCCTGATTGGAAATTGGTTTCTTGTTTCTATAAATATTTAATCATAAATGGATTTGGTTTTGAATTTCACAAGGACATGTTTATAAAGTTTAATTAATGACATCCAGGCCTACTTTATTTACTAGGTCGACACCTATCCGGATTGATATAGGAAAGATATTTTTTTAATATAAATGTGTTTCTTTTACCCACTCTCCACGTCTTACTGCTATTCTGGGCTATCCATATATCTACACTAATGAGGTGGGGGTGAGGAAAGTATAATTTAGATGGGGTGTACCCGCATTTTTGTGGACAAAGAGAGGGATATTATGTAGGGAAAAAAAGCAGTACACACAGACAGAATCCAAATTTCTACATCCACATCACAAGAAAAATAAACAAAACTAGATTAACGATTTGGTCCACGTACCCATCAGTGTGTCTATTTATAATAAAACACACAATTAAAATATCAATGAAATACTATAATTTTTCTAAAATCCAAGCCAAGTGATAAGTGATAACACTTGGGTTGAATTTAATACTAAATAGAGTGTTAAATGAATTTATCATCTCTTTGACAAACTCACTTTAATCCTATATACATTTGTTGAGCTATACACTAAGTGTTTCATTCGCCATTTTATTTGTCATGAAACATATTGTACAAGTGTCCGTTGGCCCTTACGAGAGAAACTAGAAATTAAATGTCACTTCCTTCAAGAGCTGTCGAGAGATTTGGTTAGTTCTGTGAAGTTGACGTCATGGATAACTTGTTGGCAATACTAGTTATTTAAATCTCTTGGGACCCTGACGGTGCTTAAACCTTTCTCACTATCAATCAACATTTCGCGCGACGACACGTAAAGCAAGCCTACTCCGGATATAACAAGACTACAGCGTATTTATAAGCTGAGATTTTGTTTTTTGTTTCTTCTTTTACTAGTTACTACCCCTACTAACTATCCGCAAATGTACACTAATAGTATAGGGATGAGGAAGATATAATTTAAAGAAAATGTACCCATATTTTTGTGGAGGGAAAGTGAAAACCATTTAAGAAATCTCATCATTGATACAACTAGCTGAGATTTGAACCCCAACCTCCCCGACTAAATGAGCCTTAAATATAGTCCATGTATCACTACTTTTAAGTCACAAAATAATTTCAAGTATAGGGAAAACATGGAAGAAAATTATGCTTAAAAATATAAAATTGCTGTCAACACTTGGAAAAGGTAAATAAACCATCAATTAGTTAACGTCACTAATAAGATTTGTTGTAAGTAACAGGAGCAGAAGATATAATTAGATACAGCTTGCACAAGTGAGCACGTATAAGTACCCTGATTTTGATTGTAAGAAGAGTAAAGGAAATTCAAACCTATTTCGTTGAGGCAAACATTGATTACATTTTACCATATTATCAGTGTTATTTTATAGGTATTGATAATACTAATAAAAAGGGACAGCTTAATATAAGATGACTTGATGTATGAATATATTGAAATTGTTTTAGTAATTTAGTAACTTCCAGATACTGTTCTTTCTACCAAAATCAAGGTATAGTCAAAATGTCAAGCTAATTAGGCCGACTTGCCGTTGAGGGGCTGATGATGGTTCGTCTCTAAATATATTTACCTCTCTCTCCACGCATATTCAGAAACATTTATTCTAAATTAAACCTTTCTCATCCCTAACACATTAGTGTAATTAATGTATCTAAGTATAGCTGGGAAGGCTGGTGAGACGTGGTGGGAACAAATAGACATATAAAAAGGGCTAGGAGCTTTTATAAGTGTTGGATAAAGAAAGATGACTCACGTAAACTTTGGCTTTTTTTTTTGACAACTGAAAAGCTACTAAATACAGCTCAGTATTCAAACGGCTCACGAAAAACTAAGACATTTTGAAATGTGAAATTAATCCTGCATCACTTATCAATATGACCAGATATGTTCCTAAAACGGATAAACATGGAACTTGTTTTTAACCGTGATTGGACAAAACCTGTCTCCGTATGGATGCATCCCCACTGTAGTTGCGCCTGCCACGTCATTAGCATAGAAAGAGATTTTGAAGGAATGAATAGCAAAGCTCGTCGTGACATGAGCTTCGCAACCAACTTGACAAGAAAAACACAAGATCTGTTGAGAAAGGTCACATGTTCAAGTCTTGAAACTGTCTGGACCAAGTTAAGGGGAGCAAGACAGCCTTTGTGTTAAATGGAGGGATGGCAGCGATATTATATCGATCTACTTGCAAAAACAACTATATACTCGTATTTGTATCGATGTTTTAGTATCAGATATACAGTATCAACAAATTTAGGGAGGTATTTCATACATCAGACTAGGCTTTGAATTTGGTGAATATAAATAAATTGATTTTTTTAATTTCTATTTATTAAGTTGATTTTTTCTGATATTTTATTCAACTTGACTGCTATTTTCAACAGATGAATAAAACATTAAAACAAGAAAAGAGGTGAAGAATAAATATTATTACAGAACAATTACCATCAGTTTGTTGTCGGAACCAACAGATATATCAATATAATTTGATCGGCATATCCTAGCTTTTGATACATACCTTACGTCTTACGATTGTAAATATATCGATATATTAAGGGAAGTTGCCATCCAAAGCTATAATTATGCCATGTGCGAGGTAAAAAGACCCACAACAAAGGTTTTGATAACACTTTTCTTTTGTATCATTTGATGTTGCTTACATTTTATTTCATTCAATTTCATTTTAATTATAAAGCATTTATTTTTGATGCATTTATTTCAGCTGAATTTCTCTCTCACACTCTCTCTTTTTTTTTCTCTCTCTCTCTCTCTCACACACCTTATATATAATTAATTCTAATGAGGTTTTTCCTTTGTGTTATTGGTCGTGTTCATGTAAGAAAAGAACAATTAAATAAACTTTAAGGAAAAGCTAATAATGTTTGTTGTATTAATTAATATTTTTTATGTGTTTATTTGTATTATTAATTTTGACATTTTATTATTAGAAATATGTTTAACACCAGCTGTTTGTTGAAATGTAAACACCATTAGTATACTTTTTTTGTTAAATAAATGTCATTCATTGGTAGGCTACAGTCTAATTTTCATGGGAAAGGCCTTTTTAGAAAATATCAACATATTTTTTCCACGTTAACATAGCTAACACTTTACTGTATTATTAGTATTATTCTATAGACCTTAATTTTTTTCTGTCTAAAGTGACAGTTGCATATAACATGACTTGAAATATGTTTCCGTTAAAATAGATCTAGTAACTTTCTAGTTGTCTGATAAGTTTCTTCCTGTGAAAATTAGACCGTATAAGCGGAGATATTATTACCTGCGACATTTATAGTATAAGTGACCCTTCCTTCACCTCTGACAAGATGTGTATTAATCACAACTTGTGAATGTGAGGAATGCCAGGCCTCCACCGTGGTTCGGATCCCACGTTAAACTGTAGGTCCTCCATTTCATCTCACAATCACACTACCATTACACATTAGCGTAAGTGCGTATAACCCGAACGGTTAGTAAGACGCGGTGCTAATAATAATAATAATAATAATAATAATAATAATAATAATAATAATAATAATAATAATAATAATACTATAGTATAAGTGTGCGCCGAAACAATCCTAGCCCATCTGATTTCCATGTCCCATGAACACTAGATTTGGGTCGAAACAGGACTTGAACTAGAGTCATACAAAATCGAGGCCCCAACACTCCTAAGCATGATTGAAGCGTTCCTGCAGCTTTTGTTTTTAAATAAGTTTTACTTTTCAGTAACAACAAACTATTTATATTCTGTCTGTATACTAAGTTTACATGTTTTTGTTTTGAACTCATTTAAATCTTTGAGCTGAAGATGTGCATTCGTTTTGGTAGAACAGGCATTTTTAACTTAAGGGTTATTTAAAGGTGAAGAGCTTACGTTAATGAGGAAAAGAAAATGTACCCGCATTAGCATCTAAAAGGGATATATCATACCTAGCCTAGTTTAATAATAATATTACTATATTAAGAAACTAAATTTTATTGATATATTTTAATTATATTATTTGCGATTCAGATGGAAACTTATACTTATGTGGTGGTAGTGTAGTGTGTGAGTGTGTGTAATAACCTTTTTTTTTATATAAATTATAGAACTTGCACATACTTACTAGAGTAGTTATTTATTTAAATGGGATTCAACTAATCTTTAAAAAATGTATTTACCAACATTATTTCAGAATGTTATTTTTAACCAGCTCTATTAAGGTTACATTACATAAATTACGATTGATTTTTGTTTTAATATAAAAATCTTAGTTCAAAAAAGCCTGTTCATTCACACTCATATTTAATGTAATATACTATAATGTGAAGTTTGTCCTAAAGATGACATTCATTAAACCACAAATATTATATGTAGAGGTATCTTAATTTATTCTTGCTCTCACAACTTGTGTGTACTCTCACTTTGAGGAGTAACTAGAGTAACATTGAAATGTATTGTATTTATATAATTACTCTGGTTAACAAAATCTACATCCTCACGTGCTGGCCAACCTTGGACACAACATATTTCTCTAGATTCGCAATAGCCGGGGAAAACGTCTCAGATTATGTTTTTGGAACAACTTCAAACAGAAGAATTATTCCAAAGTGGAACGACAGGCAACATTAATTTCGTCGCGGACATATTTATACCTAGGGGATGATCTGCCAAGAGTCACAAACCGAGTAAACTGCCGACTAACTCTTAACAGGCCTAGAACTACAAAAATATCGTACAGCATGAGAAAAATATGTGTTTATTTTATAATGACCAATGGGCGATGTGAGCGTCCTAAATTTAGATGACCCGATATTGAGAAAATATCACAGTTATATATTTATATGAAAACCTGCCACTAAAGAAAGCTATCTATCAAGTTAAATTTCGGATTTTTGTTTTATTTTATTTTGTTTGGTACATAAACAATTATGGGGCCTATCTGTTACTTAGAATTTTTATGGTTGAATAAGTGACATTATTCGGACCTGGATATAGTAGCTCTTACTCATATTTATATTTTTTATTTCGCATCTCACAACCCGTATTTACACTAGTAGGGGTCGAAATGAGGAAGAAGAAGAGGCAGTGTACCCAAAATTAAGTGGGGGGGAGAATAAGAACCCATTAAGGAAAATGAACAACTTTTAAGTTTAAAACCCTGCCGGGATTCAAACCATTATATTCCTGTCACCGGAAAATTAGACAAGATGAGACTGACACCTTTTTCCACTTACGCACTTGTGTGGGTTTCATGGCCTTGACAAAATATAATACAGTTAGTTTTCTGTGGGCGACTATTAAAGGAGAACTTGACTAAATGTTGAAAACCTAAATACAGTCATCAGAGACTGGTTTTCAACCTCTAACTTAGGGTTCGGCCAGACTGACGAGCGTGCGAGCGAGCGCGTGATTAGCAGATAGCTCTCGTTAGTTGTTGATGAGGAGGCTTCGAATCTTGGCTCAGTGAACTGAGGGGGGTTTTAATAAGTGATTTATTGTTGTGGTTTTCTCCTCCTCTCTCCACGCTAATGGTGATTCTTATTTGTAAAGGCCTACTTTGATTATAATATTGAAGTATTTTAACATATCAGTTTTACATATGTATATATATATATACATATAAGTATGGTTTATGATCTTGCCAATTAAATTAGGGCGTTAGTAGCAAGTGTGCTAAACCTACCGATATTAATAAAAATATCAAAATGAGAAGTTTTCCTCGCACTCAATGAACCAACATACAATAATATTAACTAGCGCCTGTAAACTAGACTGTACCAGGTCGAGCGCGCGCGCTTGAAAAATAAA
>CABFWB010000622.1:211986-247535 GCA_902151455.1 Timema bartmani | reverse complement strand
CCCCCCTCGATAATTACTGTGTTCATGTGTTCATGTGACACTTTACGGGATACATCGTGCATTAGTTTGATGTTTCTTTACATCTCTTCTTTTCACTCATACACTATCATTATCTCTGCCTACTCGCTTTGCGTTTTCGTCCAATGTATGGTTTGATTTAGCTAGTCTTGGCTATCAAGACATAACTTGTGCACTATTTCCAACCACCCCTCTTCGCTGAGCTTGGTGAGTTGCCATTCACGACTCTCTCCTCGCTCTGAAAAGAGACAGGAGCTTTTTTCATTCAGGACTCTTTTTTCGCTCTCGTTGAAAGGGAAGGGACAGATTTGCACGCTCAGAACAGGATTTGTGAGAACTATTTAGCACTCGCTCATCAAGTTAGGGAAGGGAAGGGGTGAAGGGATTGGGAGTGAGCTAGCCATCCGGTGAACGATATGACTCATATGAACTACTCTTTTGAGTGAGCGAGCTTATGTGAGCTAGATCGCATCAACGAGCTGGTTCGACCCATCACTACAATACACACACCCGGTGCTAGGGAGACGTCAGAAAATAAAAGCGATGCCACACTGTCATCTTCTCCTTTAAAGATTTGGTAGATTGGATTTCTTGGCCTGACTCAAGGGGGGTAACTGCATATTGGATTAAATTTAAAGACAACACAACCACCAAACTCCATACCAATGATTGTTTAAGTTGTGTGAAAACACAAAGGTTATTTATTATCAACTTAATTTAAGGGCTAGGGATGAGGAGTGCATATTGAAGGAAATGTATCCACACTAGTGTAAAGGATGGGTAAAATAAAATTAAATCATCTCCAGACTATTTGACAAGACTACCCATTCGGGTTATATGCTTATGTACTAATTACTCCAATGGTTTTAGGGATTAGGAATGTTATATTAAAAAGAAGGGAACCCACATTTTTGTGGAGGGAGAGTGTAAAACCATTTAGAAAAAAACCACCCTCAGTACACCTGACCGAGATTCTAACCTCGATCTCCCCGTCAATGGCAGTATAGTCTACTGCAAGAGAAGCATGCTACACTACATGGCCACTGAAGCGGGTAACTTGATGTTCACTTAACGCAAAGAAACACAATGCGTGATCAGGACTCACTTAATGGAATGTAAAAACTCTAGCAAAAAACAAACAATAAATTTGGACTATTTGAAAACAAATTGTTAACCAAAGTGGAACCCAAGCTTTTAGGGTTGATTAGACTACAAGCAGCCTACTTGCAATATAAACTTATTCAAAATATAAAATAGTATGGAGTAAGAAACTTAAGACGTTTCAGTGTTCACGAGAAGCGGACAGACAAATTTTAACCAAAAAAGTAATTGGAGAACCATAAACAAAAATGAAATACAAAATAGCCATATAGATGTTGCTTGTAACATGATTATCTAGCTTGAACACATGGTAGCCTCCAATTAATGTTTACAAAAAAAAACATTCTGTACATGTTGTACATGCTCTGTGAAAGTTCTCACATGGACAACACTTTAAGCAAATGTTTAATAAGTTAACTGTATCGTGATCGTGTTCACTAAAAATACAAGGGGAACCTTAATGTTATGCTATATTATTTGAACATTGAGAGAGTGACACCTTAGACCATTATATCACTGAAGCAGGTTTAGTCAGAATTTAAACCATCTTCTAATCTAGTACTATGCATTGTCAATGAAGCCGAGTCAATGTTGCTGACCAATTTTGCCAACTGTGCAATCTGGATACCATAATTTCACCACCTGTATGCCTATAATTTGTAAGATCCAATAGAATATTACTCTAAAAGTAATATCTTTGGGTTCTCTTATAATATAACAATACTATCTACATTAATTTACTATTAAAAAATATGCCAATTCGTCAATGTTGAGAGGGCTTGGTGCTTTATAATCTAAATTTTAGATTATAATCCTAGCCCTCCCTCCTAAAAAAGAAATTTTGGTTTTGATCTTGGTAGAGTTGATTTTTTTAGGTGCATTTGATTATCAATATAATCTAACTGTGAGGCTACACTATAGTATCGTGACTTGTGCATTAAGTATGCTACTATGGTTTGAGACTAGAAAGTTGGCAACCCTGCTGCCGACACTGCTATCAGTGACTTATGATGAAGAGTTAAACTGAGTCAAGAGAACTGCATCAGAGCTTAGCTGAAGGAAGAGTGAGAAAATCATTATTTGGGTGGATGGGATCAGGGTTGAACCTTGGAATTGTGTATCAGTCGAGCACTTAATAGGTCGACTCGAGGAGAACCCTAACACTGGCATTAATTCAACACAGGGCCACCCACAGAAAAAGATGTCAGTGACTGCAGCTACCAAATTAATATTAGTGAATCGCCGATGCCCACTTGAAAAGTTGGGTTCCTTCTAGCATATTTTGTTCCAAATTAAATGTATATGCTGCCAGTAAAATAAACAACATCACCCATGTCCTCTTCATTGTGGAACAAGCATGAGCTAAAAATAGTGTACTTAAATAAATGTACATGATTCTTCTTATGACTAATATTTAAAATTTACATCACACAAAAAAAATCAGTCATATTTCAACAACTTCTCCAAACTCTCAACTACATTTATGTTTTAATATCACTCAATTACTAGTATTCATAGCACTTACATCTGTCAAGTTACTCATTCTCTGAAATCTCATTTGTTGAAAATAAAAATGCCAATCTTCAAAGCTGTAAGGCCAAGCAATTTATTACCAGTTCTCTGAACTTGTTTTTTAAATCACTATCGATGCTGAGGTGTTTAAAACTTTGTGTACACTTAATAGTGCCATACTGCTGAGTCTTCTGTGGCTCATCGAACTCCTCAGCCAAGTTTTCAGTTCCCGAAGTGTACTAAACGATCGTTTTACAGAACAAGAAGTTGCTGGAAGCGTCAGAGCGATTTTGATTGCTGTTGCTAGAGGTGTAATATATTCCTTTGTTCTTACAGTCAATACTTCCCAGAAGTTCACTCATATCACGGTTTCTATGTTTGATTTCACTTGCCAAATCTGATACTTTCTTCTTTGAAGTTGTCAAATACCCTTTCATAAATAGTTTTGATATCTTCAACAGCCTTTCCAAAGCCTTTACGGCTTAGGTTTTTCATTTTATTTGGGTGCAAATAAAATAATGAGAAGCATTTTCTTTTCTCATCTGAAAATCTAACCTCTATTGATGTAATTAATGAATCCATATAAGGAATGAATAACGTCTGTCTGAAATAATATATTTCAATGTCTCTAGGGTAATTAGCATGGTTAGTTTGAAATTCTTGTAAGTTTTAAGTTCACATTGACCACGTTTGCTGCTATTTTACTATTTTCAGATATTTGTTTGAATACATCATCTGCATTTCCCCTGTCTTGCTGAAACTCAATTAAAAGTTCCTGCACATATGTTGAATCTTACAGCAAATCAATGGAAACACCTTGTAATATAACAGTGATTGGTTAAATTGTGCTGAATATTTTGCCATAATTTTTGTGGTGACTATTGATGTCGCAGTGGCGACAGTACAAAGAAACTCGTGTGCTTGCTGCCACCACAAGAGTTGTAGGGTTCCCTCTAAAATACCTGATACTTTCATATTTCTCAATCCATCGTATGGTAGGGCTGCCGACTGGACCAGACAATCAGCTCTCACATTCATTGCATTGCATTACTTTATTAACAAATATTTACAAACATTTTTAAATCTCCCAAATTGACCATAGCTGAGACAAACATTTCTTAATTATGGGAAAAATATACGAAAATAATCTCAAAGCTCATTGACTGCATTTGCAGTCACTGGCAGTCCCCTGTAGGCGGCCCTGAGTCAACGTGTAGAGTTAGCTCAGTGTCAGTGTGTTCAACTTTACTAACCTACAAGGTCGAAACACGGGCAGGAGAATGGGAAAAGAGAGGGAGGGAATTCAGGATTGATTTTCTCTTTTTTATTTGGGTAAGTTCTGCGGCTTTTGCAATCGACTAGCCTTCTCATCCCTACTGCACAAGGCCGTAGTCAGGGGGGGGTTTTCGGGGTTCAACCCCCCCCCGAAATTTTATGAACAAAATATATATGGCTTTATTTACGGTTCAAACAATATCAAAATTAAGGTAAAATTACAAATTAGGGGGCTTTGTTACCATAAAAACACTTCAGAGAGCTTCCAGAGGTGTTTATTATTTAGAATTTTTTCTAGCCTTCGGCAGTTAGGGGGTTATGTTGCCATAAAGAAACACTTTAGAGAACTTCTAGAGCTGTTTAATAATTAGAATTTGTCCTAGCCTCCACTAGTTAGGGGGTAGTGTTGCTATAAAAAACACTTAATATAGCTTATAGAACAGTTTTTTATTTAGAATTTTTCCAACCTCCGTCAATTGGGGGATGGGCCCACCAAACCCCCCCTGAAATTATTGGCTGGCTACGGCCTTGCTACTGCACAGTATTAATTTGTAAAGAACCCTTGTGTTGCATTATTCTAAACTCATTAATTTTTATTTATTAAATGTATAAGTTTTAAAATATTGTTATAGTGTTGTAATTCTTAGCGTTTGCATGTATAAGATGGCCCCAACACACTTCACAATGATACTACCGTAAAAGTATTGGTGAACATTTCAGAAAATTAAAAACATGGGCAATGCAATTTAATAAACATTAATGTGGGATGGAAGGGAATTCCAGCTAAGGTCGGTATTTTTGCAACAGCTGTTGAATATTTGTCATGGGCATCATGGAATTTGACCTGGAGTTTCTTAGATTAAGATAAAAAGTTATGGTCATGTTCTGTGATGGATATGACAAATATTCAATAATTGTTTAGTTTACTATGAGTAAAAAGTAAGATTAAATGTATCAACTTTCATTCCACCTTAAGCTGTTCTATTAGTGAGGTGTATTTGGTGAGGTGTATTTAATGATCCAGGGTGGAAAAAAGCTTCACACAAGTTACACACATTTCATGTTTTGACTCCTATCGATGATGACAGAACTGTCTAATATTGTTTTGATTCATCACTGAAGACAATTAACTTTGATGAACGAGTATGTTTTTTTGCACATTGAAAAGTAAACACATTATATCAGGCAAGAAGATATTCAACAGGTATCACCCCTTCAAATACATTTTGTTGAAGTAAAATCTGTCCAATAAATAGGCTCTTTTTTAAGTTATTGCTTGTATTTTTATTTGTGCATCATTTCTTATTACTTGTTGGAGTTATCCACAGATATAATACACTAATGGGGTAGAGATTATAAGATACAGTTAGAAGAAATGTACCAAATGAGTGAAAAAAAACACCTTTTGGAATAATAGCCTTAATATACTTGATAAGGATTCAAACGTCGACCCCCTGTCATCGACAATCAGGTCATTTTAAAGAATGACGTCCTACACCATGGTACCACTGACGTGGGTTATTGCTTATTTAAATATTCGGTGAAATCACATTTTCGAAAGAAATTATAGTACTGAAGGAGAGCTTGTAGATTAAAACTACTTAATTAAAAAACCATGATAAAGCCACTCTAGATTTGATGTTACTATCCACCCCATTACAATAATCTCATTAGTCTGTCCCACTATATTAATTATTAAAAAACACAATAATGCATTATAATTTAATTTTGAAATTATATTGTTATATTGCTTTTTAGAAATACATTCTAATTCTGTTTGAGTACAAACAACTAGTTTTAGAAAACAGTATTTTTCATGTGTAGAAATTATTGTTTCTAATAGGGTCTACCTTTTGTGTTCATATATTATTAAAGGTTTGAAGAACGTTTTAAACACATTGTATTGCTCTTGTATTCAAAAGTGTTATTTGTAATAATTACAAATATTTTAGTTGGCTAGAAATAAAGTTTCACTTATATTAGGTTGGGTTTATATTCACACATGCTGCATCACTAATAATGAATAGTGCATAACTTACAAACACAATTCATTAATTCAGTAACTATCATTAACTCTTTTAGTGTCATGCCTATACCGGCTTTTTGTGCGAAGAGTGCCAGGAGTTTCAGGTTTCGTGTGTTAAGAATGCCACAAATATTTCATCATAATTGTAAGGTTGTAGAAGAAAAATCACCAAATTGTT
The DNA here is from genome assembly GCA_902151455.1 of Timema bartmani. Lineage (NCBI taxonomy): Eukaryota > Metazoa > Arthropoda > Insecta > Phasmatodea > Timematidae > Timema > Timema bartmani. Next base: position 241,425 of record CABFWB010000622.1, on the reverse strand, counting down.
ATTTATGAAGCAAAAGTAACTGATTTGGTGACCGCATGGTCTAAGGCACTATTCTCACAATAGAATAGACTGCCAATCACGGGGAGATTGTGGTTCACTCTTGGCTGGGTGTACTGCGGGTGGTTTTCCCTAAATAGTTTCCCACTCTCTCTCTCTCCACACAACTGTGGGTACACTTCCTCTAAATTCAACCTTCCTCATCCCTAGCCCATTAGTGTAATTAGTACACAAGCGAATAACCATAATGTGTATTAATAAGTGGTGTTAAAAAAATAATAACAAATTTAAAATATAAAACTTTTTACCTTTTAAATTTAAAAAAATTAAGATAAAATATATTTCCTTAATATTACGATTTTTCATATATATTTAAAAAATTCATTGACAGTGAAGCAAATAAAATGTATACATAATTAATGAATATAGATACAACAAGACAAGGCAGTCTTAAAACATTTATAGAATATATTTCATCTTAATTGGCATCACCTTGCAATCTCATTGGCTAAAACATCTATCCAAGGTCCTACTCAATACATAAATATTTGAAGATAAACCAACTTTATGAATTGTACACTATGCACTATTGACCATGCCTTGATTGTGAACAATAGGATTGTAACTAAAGTGTTTCAATTCTCTGTTATGCTTTATGAATGAATCCAAACCCAGCCTTACATCAAGGTTGTTTAAGGGCGTCGATATAATAATTAAAAGATATTCTTTAGTTAACTATTTATTTGAAGTGTTTTATAACTGTTGAATAATCCGTTAGTTTGTTTTGTGAGGTATGTGGATACAAGTGGAACACAAGTATGTATGTAACCATTACTTTAAAAAAATACAGTTGTTATTTACAACAAATAATACTTGTGAATTAATAGCCATATGGGTGTTCATGATGTTAACATTTATAAAACTATTATTAGAACCTTTGTATTATAATATTTAGTATTTCCCGAACTGAAGAACGCAATGACCAAGTTAAGTAAGCCAAGTTGTGAAATTAGCGTTGTTAATATACTTGTATTTAAAAACTGATTCATACAAAAATGAAATTGTATGTTTTTTCATTTAACTATTTTAAATGAGTTAGCCTATTTAAAAATAAAATAATTTAACATTATAATACTGATACATGATTGGGTAGAAGAAGCAAAGGGCATGAAGTCTATAAAATTTGTTGGAAACATCATATGGTAATACATAATTACTTTAAATGAAACTATAAAAACAAATTTAGAGAAAGTCTTCATTCAACCTCTTCAAATCTAAAAGGAGATTAAGATACACACATACAAATTAATCAAATTCTAAAGCTCAAATTGCTTAGGAATTGAATGCTGCATATAATGATTCCTATAGGCCTACCACCATATTTTTACAAGTCCAACAACCAGACTTTAGACCGTTACTTTATCACTTTATTGAATTTAGAAAACACCCTTTATACTACTTCTACTACCAGTTAATGTGAATTTCACTTATAGCAAAACATGTTAAAATATTTTTTATCTTGAGGGGTGATAAATCATACCCCTAAATATATTTATGTGAGAAGGTTAATATATTGCACTTTGCATGTCTCCTAAGGTTCCAATTTTGGATTAACAGGTAAAATGAAAGAAAACTTGAATTTAAAAAATAGCCCACCATTTTCCATCAAGGGTTCTTAAATTTTATTGTCATTAAATTTGAAAAAGTTTTTTATATGTGTCCTGGACAGGGGCATTAGAGTCAATATGTTCCTGACTGATTATCCAGGTTGTTTGTTATACATATGCAAAATACATTCACCATTTCTTAAAAATATCTAATCTGATGGTTATAGTGTCTATCTTTATTAACTATAGTAGGCCTAATTTAAGATATCATTACAAACTTGGATAGCTTGCTTAGTAGAGCAATTACAAATTATGGCCAAGACGCATAATTCGAACACTAATCCATGTAAAATTGTTTTAAATATAATAGATAACTATAAATTCTTAAAAACTTTGTAAGTTCTATCAAAAAATTTGAGAATGTGTCAAATTTTCTAGACCCATATTTTTTTGTTCATTTGAGGTTATTTATCATGCGATTTATAAACTGATTAATTATATAATCACACAACTTATAGTTACTTGAATCTATAACAGACACAAGAACCAGTCTCTCGGCTGCTAATTATCATTGTGACAGGAGAAATTTCAATTTCACACATTTTCCAGCTATGCCTAGAATCTAAACTTGGGACCCTCAGCGTGTAGGCAGACATGTAACAGACTTATAGACCAATACAAACTTGTTATAATTGCTGGTAAATATTTAATTCTCTACAGGCTGTCACAATTTTTCCTTACATAATCTATATTAATAAAATGAAGAGTCTGTTTGTCTGTTATGAGCGTTGTGCGGAGGTCTGAAATTTAAAAATTAGTAGCCCCTGTGAAAGAATATGTGCACTTCGAAGATGGAATTTTAAAATTTTGATTTGATTTTTAAAAATTAATCAAAAAACTGGGTCGAAAAAAATTAAATGTTTTTTTTCTGTCTGTTTGAAGCAAAGAAAAGTGTTGTCAGGGGTTATCATTCAATGGGTTGCGTGGTTTCTATGGGCAACGCCAGGTACTTCTGCTAGTAATTAATAAGAGGTAGTAGTAATACGTGGTGCTAAAAAAAGAAGGGAAACTGACTTTTGCACCATTCTGTACATAAGATAATCAAAAGAGTGACGGTGTGAGAGGTGAAAACAAATATTAAAGGTAATTTAATAATAAAAACATGTTTCCAACATGTATATCTTCGATTCTAAGACGCCATTGATTGTAAGACGCACCTTAATTTTTCAATACCACCAACAGAAAAAAGGCAAAAAAGCTATCTTATATCTAAGAAATAGTTTTATTACAGAATTAAATTTACTAACAACAGAATAGAGGCAGTACTTTATTTATCAGTAGGTGGTATCACTTCCTTCTGAATCAATATGTCTGATTATTCTAAGTCATTTATATCTACATCTGAATCAATATCAGAGTCTGATTCTTATGAGCCGTCTTTATCGCCATTCTCTCATAATATCTCGTCTTGTGTGTCATAGAGAGTGTTGGTGATGCAATATTTTTAAAATGAATGATGCAATATTCTTTTTGGGATTAGCTTCCAAGCTGTTGATACCTATTTTGCCAATTTTGATGCTGACACTTTCTTAATTTTTCCGGAAGGTGTCAGCGGAAGATTGTCAGTCAACAGCCAGGATCTATATTCCTTTGTCAAGTAATCCTTAAATGGTCAAACATGGAGGTGGGGATTCCGCGTATAAACAAAACGTGTGGTGCTGTGTGCAAAGCGCAGGGAAAATCGAAAAGAACTGTGATTCTAAGAAACCATCGATTCTAAGACGCACCCCATTTAATAGATGTTTAAATTGCACAAAAAGTATGTCTTAGAATCGAATATATACGATATTTCATACAATGCATTGGTATTGCCTGGTGCTCCAAGAAAGTGGCAAATTAAAGTAATAATAATAACAACATTGAATGGTTTTCACTTAAGACTGAACTGGTGCAAAATATATTGTTTATTCTAAGTAGGTATATTTGAAATTATAATAGGTTTTCTGATTTAAAAATGATATCATGTGTTATTTTTAGTCATAGCATTGACCTTTTCATGATATTGGGTGTTTTGTTTGGAAATAATATAAAGATGGCTTTCACTAAGTTTAATAGCAAAATATTGGAGAAAGCAACAATAAATGCTCTCAGCAAGAATAATTTGAAGAAAAGAAATAGAAAAGTGAATATGAACCCGTCAAGTTGATGGGTTGTACTGCAAATTTTAAAATATATTTGTACCTTATTGGTTGTTTTTCCATTATTGAATATACGTATCTAGTACTATTAAACAAGTTGGGATTAAATTATATTTCATATGAAAAATAATATATGATATAATCAAGCTATTAATTATGTACAACAACCAGAGCAAGGCATATTACTGAAGTGTGTGAAGTAAAAAACATTTTGTAATAACAATATCTTGAAAAACAAAAACAATGTTGTGCCCTTTCTCTATTATAATGTATAAACACTGAGCAAAGATAAAATTTACAAAGTTGAAGGGGCAATTTCACTTTTATATGCCCTTAAACTCAATACTTTTTTTTCCTTACTATTTGTTCAGGTTGTCCAGATAATAATTTGTTACTTTTAACTATATTTTTTTATTCAAATAATTTGATGTTTTCTATTCAATGTACTATAAATCATCAACATTGGTATGAGCAAGGACATTGTAACCTGGATGTAGTTTTGTAAATGGTAGGTGATAAATACTGTGATGTCACTATGTGTAAAGTCATGGCATATTTTATGGGACATTTGATGGAATATGTTTTCTAAAAATAAACAAGATAGCTTTGTCATAATGCAACTTTAGGGAAAGTTGTAGAAGAAAGGTCAAAGTTTATATATAATTAGTTTAAGGCAGCGTTTCTCAAAGTGTGCTCCTCGGAGCCCTGGGGCTCCCTGAGATCTCTTCCGAGGCTCACACAGATTTTAGTATCATTGTGAGGCTGGATTTTCATTGTACACTTCAATCAAAACAAAGTAATACAACAGATTGAATGCAAAGGCAGGCATGAGAATTCAGCTGGTTTCTATTATGCCAGATATAAAATAAATTTACAAGAATGTTAAATAATGTCACTATTCTCACTAAAAAAATAAACAAAAAATATGGCATAATTTTTAGCAAGTAATGGGTTTATTTATTTAACAAATAAATATATATTTACAAACTTTATCAACATTTTTAATTTTAATGAGGTAAACATTGATAGGAAGAAATAACCTACTTCATAGACAAAAGCTTTTTTTGAAGCTCTACACTACAATAGCTTTTAGAAGCGTAAAGGGCTCTAGTGACCTAAAGGTTTGCGAACTAGTGTTTTACGATCACGTTGATCTTTTTTAACAGTTGTTAAAGAACTGAAAACACATTAATATTCATCTGCTTTGAAAATATGCGCTATCATTTTAGCAAGCAATGTCTCTTTACTTCAATTATCAAACAAATTAGGTGCTTTTGCTGAAGAATGGACTTGATGAGTCCTGAAAATAACTGTGATATATCTTATAGCATTTGGAATGTTAACTTAAATCCAGCCGTTTGTGCACCATTTTTTCCTTAATTTATGTTAAAATTGAAATAGGATGAGTTTGTCAAGCGGTTAAATAGGGAGTGAAATTCAGTAATTTTTCAACTGGTAGAAAAGGGCAGCTTTGTAGTAAGATTTTGGTAAGAAGAAACTTTTCATAAATAGAAACCTTGTTTTTTTTTTCTCAGTAAACTGTGATAAACAGGGCCCAGATTTTTTTCATAAATAGAAACCTTGTTTTTTTTCCTCAGTAAACTGTGATAAACAGGGCTCAGATTTTGATGACATGTAATCTAGTTTTTTATTTTTTTGTGCATCAGAGACAATACACACACACACTTCATGATTTCCTGGGTGTATAAATATGAATTTAATAATCATTTGTAATTTTTTTCCATTTAGGATATTTAGGTCATTTTTTTATGCTTTACGTCATTATTAGGTTATCTTTAGGTATTTATATTGAATACAGATAAGTTTTAAGTATCTATGTTTTTTTTATATATATATGCATGAATTAATGATGCTTTGTAAAAGCATAAATATTCAAACCTTTATTTCCCCCCCACACACTTGTAGATTTGGGGGGGGGGATATATATTGCTTCTGAAGCAGATATTTTGTCCATATTTATAAGAATGCAAGATTCTAGTTGTCAAAAGTATGTCATCTTATAGTTTCCAATAATAAAATGCATCTTAGATTCAATCATGGACAAACATTCCATGTGTATTTAAAATGTCTTAAGCAAAGACATTTGAGGCAAATTCGCACATGTTCACTGTCATCTACTGCGATGCATTTTGAGGTAAGATTTTAAAACGTTTACTCCTATTAAGTACATGCACACATGTGTTTATATAAAATGTCAACATGGGAATAATCTCACGAATACCTAACAATAACATTTTATTTATTACAGTATATTTTCTCTTCTGATTGCGAAATGTCCTAGTAATCTCAGCATAATTATTATATTCATGATTTAGCCTAGGAATAGGATTACCTATAGAATAAAAAATAATTTATGTATTCTTATGTATCATTGTTTAAATATAAAATTGTTGTTTTAATACATGATTTTTAAAAAATGTTTTCAGTTCATAGCATGTTAGATATCAGATTCATTAAGTAAATCTAAACAAAGAGTTAGTGTAAATACATACGACTTTTCATTTAAATTTTTGTAATATTTTTTATAGTTTTTGGTGTCATTTTAATGGTCATATTTTTACCATTTTTATGGAATCAACATCTGGACTCTGGTGGTAACAGTTTACTAGATTATTGGTGTTGTTTTATAGGCATTGATAATATTTATACAGCAAAAGTGAAAATTGTAAATCACAGGACTTGATGTATGAATACGTGAAAGTAGATCTATTAGCTTTCATAGCTATCAGATAGGCCCTTTCTATAAAAAATAATCCTTATACTATGAGTGGACTAAACAAGTGACAGCTAAAGTTAAACTTGTAGCTTTAATTACAACCTGAACTAAACCATCAATCTAAAATGCAAAGAGATTGTAAGTTACCACAAGGAATGAATTGGACAAAGAAAACTACCTAGTGGACTAGACACTAAAGTGAAATCAGTGATGTACATTCTCCAAACAAAGTTTATTACTATAATGCCAAACTACTGTGCCATCGTGTTAATTTACCTCAATAATTGCCCAACAAAATATTATACTTATATAAATATATATATATTATTTACATAACAAATTGTATTCTATATAATATAGGCCTATATAATAATAGAGGTGTTATTACAATACAGAAATAATAAAATAGTATCTACATGTTCTGTGATTGACTGAAAATAGTGAACTTTTTACATCGATTTAGGTGTTTTATTTTATTTGTAATAAATGAACATATCTTACATTTTAAAATAAGATATACCCCATTGTATGTAATTGTATATATGAACTTCCAAATGAATTAATGAATGAATGTTTGTAATTGTTTACACTTTGCTCAGTGAAAGAAACAATGAATTATTGTCTATCTTCTCAAGTTAATGGATTAACTAGTTATGTGTAAAATCATTTGTGATGTATTATAACATTATTTCCAGACGTGTACATATTCAGTAGAAAAATGAAAGATTCTGTTTAACATTTTATCAATTTTGTTTTTTTTTCTCCCTTCCAACTTTTTTAAATACTTACATTCAATTACTTTACTATTAAACTATTAGTCTTAGGCCTGTCTATGACAGATTGATTATAATATTAACCAGCCCAACAAGACCTAACCTTCAATTAATAATTGCATATAATGTTAGACTTTGTTTGTAAAATAGTATTTTTATGCCATTAGAATGGATAAAGTGAGAGTGAACTAAATTAATTCTATATTTATTAAATTATTTAAATTACTTACAGTAATTATTGAACATGGCTGAAAACTGTCTTAGGTAGATAGATATCAACTTTGTGCAAGGTTTGATCTTGTAATTGAGAACACCATTTTAAATGGGAACTGTCTTCATCTCAAAATAAAGGGGATGCCTGGATTTACAGCTGTCAAATCGACTGTTGGTAACACACATTCCCTTGAGATAAAACTATTAAAATTGTTACATGGATTATAGCTTTTTATGCAATTTTGTCACTGCTAGGTAGTTTCATTAGATAGGCACGCTTTAGTATCCAAGCACTCAATGAATGTTGCCTCTTTTTAAGTTTATCTTGTGTGGTGGTATTCCTGAGGCCATCAAACTGTTTAGAAACTACTGGATAGTTGACTTTTCTCCACTCGTCCACACAGTCGACTGAGTTCACACTAATGTAACAATGGACCTCTTATGTAAAATACTAAATATCCCATTTATTTGTGCAACTTTGTCATTTAATGAACACAAAACGGCCATTAGAAATATCAGTTGTGCTCAGCCTATTTCCAAATGTTTTGTGAACTACCAAGCCGTGTGTCAATATTACCTCTAGCCCTTCTATAATATTTTTTTTTTCAAGCTGAATTTTTTTTATTTTTTTCAAGCTGAATTTTTTCATTTTTTCATCACTCAATCGAATTAGCCAATAATGAAAGTTACTGTTGATTTTTGTACATTATTGTATAACTTGAGAATTTTAATCTCCTTTCACAACTGAGAGTATTTACTAATTGTCCCATGAGCATGCAGAAGAATTGGTAAACATTACCTGAAGTAGTCCCCCAACAGGAAAATCTTTCTCCCAAATGGGAAAGGATTATTCATTATAGCCTATTATGCAACAAATCATCATAATCATAATCATCATCATCATCATCAACAACTGTTTCAAGCCTGTGGCGGGGTCAGTTTAGTAGAATGCTTCCATCTTCCGCTATCCTTCCACCACTCTTCCTCCTTTAAATACTTCCATTCTTCGCCTCTCACTTAAACACTTTCTGTCATCTGCTACTCCCAACTCTTTCTTGGCCTCCCTTGTGGTCTTTTTCCTACATACTTCATTTCCAACATTTTCTTCGACATCCTCTCTTTTTCCATTCTCATTACATGCCCATACCATCTCAGTCTAGCTTCCTCTACTATCTCATTTACTCCTACTCTTTCCCAGATAACTTCATTACTAATCTTGTTTCTCATCGTGACAGCTAACATGATCCTCACAAACTTAATTTCCAGGACCTCCATTTTCTTAGTCTCACATTCATTGTCCATGTTTCTGCTGCATATGTGACAATCAGTACAAAGTATACCCTGTACAACACTTCCTTACACTTCAATGGGACTTCCCTTCTCCATAGCAGGTCTCTTATGCACCTATAGAACAACTCTCCCTGCTGTCCTCTTCTAATTAACTCCTCTCTCAATCACGCTTCTAAGATATTTTATGTTCTGTACTTTTCTCAACTCTACTCCATCCAACCTTATAGTTATATTAGGCCTTACCCTCTTCTTTGTCATTACCATCACTTCACACTTTGCCATGCTAATTTCATTTCCCACACTTTCACTTCCTCGTGCCATTCTTGTAATTGTTCCTGTACATCCTCTTCCTTCTCCTTTCATACCATCAATTCATCCTTCCCGAGTTTTCCTGCCACTTTGTTCATGGCAATTTCCATTACCATTACAAATACTAATGGTGGAATGGCACTCCCCTGCTTCACCCCATTTTTTATTTGGAACTATTCTGTCCTTCCACTCTCCATCTTATCATAACTCCTGTTATCATCATACATGCTTTTTCACTCTAATTACAATTCCTATTTTCACTTCGGACCCCTCCATTGCTTTTTATACTTTATTTTTATTCACATTATCATATGCCTTCTCCACATCCATAAATACCATTACCAAGTTTATCCCATATTCATACCTTCCTTCCATCAGCTGTCGTATGGCAAAGATTAAGTCTATTGTAGACCTCTGTTCCCTAAATCCGTGCTGTTCTTCTCTCCACCTTACTTTCAATTTATTTCTTATTCTCTTTTCCAGTTTCTTTTCATATATTTTTGTACAGTGGTACATCAGCGTTATCCCCCTATAATTTGTACACCTCTTCCTTTCTTGAAAATAGGTATATAACTTCCTTTTTCCAGTCTTCCAGTACCTTGTTCTCCTTTCAAACCACTCTCAGCACCCTGTATAACCATTGTATACCTACTTCATCTGCTGCTCATATCATTTCCACAGCCAGTTCGTCCACACCCAGTGATTTTCCTTGTTTCATCTTCTATAATGCGTCCTCCACCTCTTTCCATGTTGGGCCTCTTTCCTCCTCTTCTATTTCTACCGGCTTCTCTGTTTCACTCTCATTACTTTCCTCTTCCGGGTTGAACATTTTCTCAAAATATCTCATATATAGTTCCTTTTCTTCCTCTTTTGTCTTCAACATTCTTAATCTATCATTCTAACTTCTTGTCTTTTCTCTTACCTCCTGTTTCTTACTTGGCTATATAACACCTTACTTCCTTCCACGCCCCGTTCCAGCATTTCCGTCCATTTTTGCATTTATTCTTCCTGGCTTTCCGTAAAACTCGCTTCGCTCTTTTATTCTTCTCCCTATATTCTTCCTCAGTTTCCTCATTCCTGTTCTTAAAACTCCTTCGGAATGCTTAAATCTTCTCCTTTACTGCTTCCTTCATACTCTAGTTTCACCTGGTTGTCTCCTTCCACTTACTCTTATTACTTGCCTTTCACATACCTCCTCTGTTGCTTCCACCAGACTATTCTTAAACTTGTATACTTTGTATTTCATTCTTGGGTATTAAGCTATTTGCCTTTCTTAGGTTGAGCTCTTTTTCCTCTTCATTCTTTACATCTGCAACAAATGATTGCATCTAATGCATGGATCAGAGCCATGGTTGACTCATCCCATATTAGTAGTTTGGCTTCTGACGATGGTTGCATCATTCAATGTCATTCCCATGCAAGTTGTTGTTCTGCGTTCAACACAGGGCCGTATTTAGGGGGGGGGATCAACCCCCCCTACCCCCCTGAAAACATATATTTAAACTTAATATTAAGTTTCGACAATTTAAAATCATTATTTCAAATGGAGTCATTTTAATTTTATAGCAATTTATGTATTTAAATAATATTACATTTTAGTTGAACTGTCACTTTATAGTTGTTGTCTGAAATAAATGACTGTTTTTATATGAATTTAGTAATTATTGTGACTACCTCATTAATCATTAAACACACAAAGTAAATAAACAAATGAAGGAAAGATCTGCTTGAGAGAATATGGCCTTTTCACTAAAAACAGTTTCTTTCTGTCACCATACCATGTATAAAGCCCTAATCTGAGCTAAATAATATTAATGCAGTGGGTATGTGTTTTATTAATATCAAGAGGGGAATAGTACCTGGGACATCGCACAGCTGCACATGTCAAATTCCATTAGCTTTAGAGCAATATTTATTTCTTTTACTTATTTAGAAAAAAAACAACCATGTCTACATATTAGCCTGAAGAGTGAATGCAGGTAACTGGATGACCAGACTTGGAAACAAACAGTAACTTTCTTAGGGTTAAAATCAAGCTTTTAACAGTGACCTAAGTTTAATAGCATGTAATTTTAATGGTGGCTATGTATTATTATTAGCACCGCGTCTTACTACCCGTTCGGGCTACAGTGCACTTACGCTAATGTGTAATGGTAGGGTGATTGTGAGATGAAATGGAGGACCTACAGTTTAAAGTGGGATCTGAACCACAGTGGAGGCCTGGCATTCCCCACATTCACAATTTGTGATTAATACACGTCTTGCCAGAGGTGAAGGAAGGGTTTGGCAATCAGATAAATCTGTGTCAAGACCGAGGATTGAACCCCGGACCCCCAGCACAGAAGTCTGACACCTTACCCCTAGACCGCCAGGTCACCCGTGGCTATGTATAATTTCTAAATACCGTATGTTTGTTTTCAGGTTGACAATGTCAAAGATTTTTGCTTTCATAGTTGCAGTCTCTTGTTAGATAAAATGATTAGACAACGATTTGATTAGAGGTATAATCTGATGAGTCCTTCTTGGTTGTGATGTGAATGCAAAGAAGACAAGGGAGAGTGTGACATTTAAAAATAAATGGTATGACATAATCATGCAAATATTTTCACATGGTGTAGTAAAAGCTCGCGAGGGAAAAAATTACAAAAATAAGTTAGTTGTAAATTACCTTTAAATGATTTATATTTGTAAAAATATATATATATATATATATTCTTATTTATCATTAAAAATTAAACCCAGCTGGCCATTTTGAACTCAATCTTATAAACCATTTAAAAATTTCTAAAATTTGTAACAAGTAAAAAAAATCCATGGTAGCCTAACAAGCTGTAACAACTAAGCAGCCACACATGTTGGTGAAGATGGCGCCAACATTTGTGGATAAAGGGTGTAATTTGATCAGCACAACAAACCCTTCGGCTGTTACCGCACCACAATTGAGGTGTACTAAGTCTTTGAAACTGATCCTAAATTTGAAAAACTTAATGCCCTAAATAAAATAAAAAAGTTTTTATTAAAGTTAAATAAGACTTTTAACAATTTTAAGTAAAACTTTTTACATAAAACCACTTCACTTTTGAGGTGTCCCTGATTTACCCTGCAATCTTTCAGGGTGAATGGTGGTTACAGAGTTTTATAAATGGAAGGAGACATGAAAGAGTAACACCTAAATTCGTGACTATTAGTATTTAATGTGTCGCACAACCGAGAGAAAATGAATTACAGGGGACAGGATATTAAGATTTTAATCTCAGTTTAGTGCCCTTGCTATCAATTCAACACTGATGCGAGTGTAATTCCTCTAACACTACTCCCCTTATATCAAGACGTTAATAAGATATCAACCAACCATATTGACATGTGTAACCCTTTTTAAACCTTGGAAGGTATGTGAAAATACCTTTCCCGCTCTCATAGATACTCAGTTGATGCGAGTGTAATTCCTCTAACACTACTCTCCCCTTATATCAAGACGTTAATAACAGGAACCACCAAACTTTCTGAACTCCCTAGTACATGAGATTTCTAATAGGTGGTGCAGGAAGCACTCACTACCAGCCAGAGGTTTGAATGTATGGCCAGCACTGGATGGATATCACATCAAACCAACCTTTGGGTTCTTGACTTAAGAAGAACCTTTTTTTAAGGTGATGTCTAGAATATTTTAAAATAAACACAAATTATAGTATTTTATCAGACAAGACTTTTTGCCTGTGCAATCTTTATTGTTACTTTCTCATTACAGTTGTGAACATTTTCAACCTTGATATTATGATATATTTTTATGGTTTGTGTGTGTCAAACTAAAAAAAGCAGACTTTACAATTCTGTCTGACTCCATAAGTCTGACACTGTCCACAGATCTGAAACGATTAGATATATTTTGTTCAAACTTGATATTTAAATGTTATAGGGCAATACCTCCATAAAAAAAACTTCATGGTGTGAGCAAAGCAAGCTGTACTGACTGAGTGGCCACCCCCATTAGCAATGTTAGTGCCAACATTTGTGGATAGAGGGTGTCATGTGGTCAACACAACAAACCCTGCGGCCATTAATCTGGTTTTTATAAACCTGAGCTGCTACTTATTTATTCAAGTAGCTCCTCATTTGTCCTCACAAGGGCGAGTTTGACCCTACTCCAGACCCACTGCTTCACAAATAGGTTTTGGAGGTGCTGGAAATCAAACCCGGGACCTCTGGATCTATAGTAAGCTAAGCTGACCACAGAGGTGGTCTATGGCAATACCTAAGGAAGTTATTTTTTTTATTTTGACCCTAGCCCTCAAATTAAGGGTAGTTTACTGAAGACTGATTTAAAAAAAATTTTTAATATTTAAAAAAAAGTGCTTATTAATTTGGTTCAAAATGGGTATTTGTTAAATATAGTCCATGTGCCTTCTAATGCATTTAAAAAAAAAATTAATGAGTTCCACTTTTGATCCTCAAGCTACAGGACAAAATAATATTAGATTACTTTTAAAGAAACAATCACATTGCCTCGGTTTTTTTTAGCACCACATTCAGTAGTACCTGTTCAGGCTATACGCCTAAGTACTAATTACACTAATGTGTTAGGGATTAGGAAGGTCTAATTTAGAGGAAGTGTAACCACAGTTGCATAGTAGGAGTGGAAAACAATTTAGGGAGAACCACCCATAGTACACATTAATCTCAACCTCCCAGTCTTCTGCAGTCTAATTAATCTATTGCAAACGTAGCGCCTAAGATCATGCGGCCACTGAAGTGGGTAATGATTTTAATTATAAGTTTCTTTAATCTATCATATAGATTGAGGTTTAAAGGTATAACAACACACTTGAGGTTATTAGTGCATTACAAAGTGGAATATTTTGTTTCGGAAGTTCCTAACTTTTTAAGATGCAAGCCGACTAAGAAAACCAAACACAGTTTTTAGGGATTGGAAAGATAAAAAGGGTATATATTTTGTATAAAAACCTTACTACATTGATTAATATACACAGTCCAGATTTTAATATATTCGAGGCATACATTTGTTTTTCAAAAAAACAAATAAAACACACAAATTATAACACAAATTTGAGAGAAAAAAATAAAACAAAACTATAAATAAATTATTCTGTTAACAAAGATTAGTGATTATTGTCATGAAAAAATAAATGACAGATCAAAACATCTAGCCCAAGGAAAGATGTTGAAAGCAGGTACAATACTCAGTAGTGGCAATCCAAGGTTTCCAATGGTACAGTGACAACAGTCAAGACATAGGGTAGAGCTTAGTGGTAACAGGCATTTTACTTCAATGCTCAATAAAGTTACAATTTTTTCTCCTATTGCAAGTATTTTGTTTAAAAAAGTGGATTATAGTAGTTAACATCATTAAATGTAAAATACTTAAGTTCAACACTCAAAAAGATATGTACAAATTCTTGTATCAAGAAATTATGTGGTGCCATGCATTATAATCTAAGAAGAGGTAAGGTGTGTTCTTGGCTTCAAATTCTATGTTTTGTTAGATAACACCACCAACAAACCTTTTATTTTATGTTAAGGTTGAATTGATTTTGCTGTTAGTGTTTAAATATATCTGAAAAATGACACATGAACAAAGGTATCAAACTTGGCTTTGATTTCCGTGTTAAGGTGTCATTTTTCAACTTTATTAAACATAAATAACCTGTGAAATACAACAAATCCTCAGTAAATGATCATTTTAATCTATTGCGTATTTAGAGACAAGTGTTTATAATTACATTAAATGAAAATTTGACTTGTATAGGTTGGTTATGACCGAGAATTACACACATGGTAAAGATGAGGTTATGTAATTTATTAATTTAGTTTAATTCAGTATATGCTGAACAATTATAACTTGACACAGGAATCTAGTCTCATTTCTTTGGCCTAGTGTGCTTTGATTCTTGATACAGGTGTCGTTTATCAACATACATTTTAAGGAATATTTGTTAACTGCAGTCCTCAAAACCAAATATTACCGCATTTCTTCGATTCTAATAAACACTTTTTTTTCCAATTTAAACTTCTATAAAAATATGAGATGCGTTTTGGAATCCCAGTTCTTTTTCAATCAATGCCCTTGATGGCTCAGAAGACAATATCTTAAGGAATGATTAAGATGATAACATACCTACTGATAAATAGGTACTATTGTGGTTAGTAAAGTGAATTCTGTAATATTTCTGAGATAAAGGGTATTTTAGCATTTGACTTTTATTTATTTTCTTAGGATCAAAGCTTTTTTCTGTTGGTGGTACTGAAAAATTAAGGTGCACCTTACAATTGATGGTGTCTTAGAATCCAAGAAATAAAGTAATTTCAATGTAGCAGGTGCTATAAGCAGTCTTAATAAAGTGCAAATTACTTTTTAGTCGTTATAATCAGTACAAAAACTACTTCCTGTCAATTTTCCAGATTTTGAACCAAATAATCTGACAGTGAGAATGAACACATAGAAAATCTATGCCCAGGAAGTATATAAAATAGTTTGAAATTGTTGCACATTTAAAAAAATAGTGAATGTAACGCCTTATACCATGCAGCCACGGAAGCAGGTACATTTATTATTCTCTGTTTGAAATCAATATATTGCGTATTTGATTATTTAGCAATGATTTGCTACCCAAGTAAAGATTTTTTTAAAGCTGGGCCATACTCAAGAGAAAAATTATGAGCACCAATTTACTATGGTTTAAACTTTAAAGCATGTACTGATTCAATCGCAGAAACTCACCATTGACTTTTGCTATTTTAAAATATATTGACTTATTAGGAAAAATGTTATTTAATGAAAAATGTTTTGTCACACAATAGTGTCGAGAAACTGGCAATACATAATAAAAAAAATCACGTCAACAACTTCCCAGCTGCAACACTTGATTTTTAAGGGATTATAATAAAATACAAAATGAGGAAAATGATGGATGTGATAAAGCATAAAAACATAAAATCCTTAGATAAGTAGATTCATTGACCTGTTTCTTCCTTTGGTAGTTTTATATTTTATTGATTATCATCAGCCTTCCCTATAAAGTACTAATTTGTTTTACATGCAAGCAAGATATGTTAGCCCAAAATTAGTAAAAAGAATAAATGAAATTCACAATAAAACAACTTATCACACACAATACAATAAGGCAAAACTGTTTTTTAAATCAAACACAAAGAAAGGAAAACCACATTAGTTTTGTAAATGCTGAGAATGGTTTCAAAATCAGATTGTTATGGGACTTGTGATGTATACACATTTAGATGGGCTATTGCACAGTATCCCTTTGACTATCTCATAGTGGGGGAAAATAGAAAAAAAACACTGACACAAGTAAAACTATAATAACAGTTTCCATCATCTGTTTAAAATTGAGGTGGCCCAGTGGCTAAATAATTCTATAGTAATTTCCATTACTATATAAGTATCCATCATCTAGTATTGTTCAGATTCAAACATTGAACTTAAATAAGTTAGTGCTGGTTATGTTGACACCCTATACATTTTTGTTATTATTAACTCGCAATAACAATATTTGATTGGAAATTATGATAAGAATACAATCGGGAAATGCATGCTATAACTCGGTGAATAAGTTGTTGAAATCTTGTCTGCTTTCAAGGAATGTAAAACTCACAATATACAAAACATTAATTTTATTGGTGGTTCTATATGAGTGTGAAACGTGGGACAAAAACAAATTTAGGGTGTTAGAAAACAAGGTGTTTAGGAAGACATTTGGTCCAGAAAGAGATGAGTCAAAACATACAGCGTAAATGAGAGATTCTAGAACCTTGTTCAGGGTACTGACTGGCAAACCAATGTGAAGAGACCATTGGGAAGACCTAGACTTAGATGGGAGGATAACATTAGAATAAACAGGAAAGAGAGAGGGTGTAATGAGGTGGGCTGGATAGAATTAGCTCAAGATAGGGGGTGTATTTTTGTAATTGTAACAAGAGTTCTTAAGTATTATTTCAGTACTTATCAATTTGTAAAATTAAGCTCCCCAAGAACGATGGATAAAATATCATTTAACAGAATGAAGGGTAAAATATAATTTAACAATGTTCAAACAGAGTTTAACGTAGTACAGTGAAACATGTTCTTACTTTTTCTTGTGGAAGATTTTAATATTAATAGCAGTTCAAACCAATGGTATTTAATATGAATTTGACAGAATAAATAGAGTGGTTAGTACAATTTACTAGCGAGGAAAAAGTCTGGTATAAGAGACTGCTCCTAGAATCTGTTTCCCAAAATGTATTTATCCAACCCCTCAAGACAGATGCGTGTCGATTAAAAATAGGTGTGTCCAAGTATTCAAAAATTAAAGTTTGAGTCAAATTTTACTAGCTGTTCAAATCAAAATTGACCTAAAAGTTTTCCAAAACTTGAAAGTTTCAGGAACTTAATATTTTCTAATTTAATCAATATGATTCAATCTTAATATGTTATTATTTAACAAACAGTCTTTCAATCTATCTCTTTATCTAACTTAAAAAAATGACTTCGTTATATTAAAAATTCTGGATTTTTATGATCCCCCTTTCCAAAAAATATTACCATTTTTAAAAATGTTATGTTTGTATTTATGGTCTATGCATGGATTTATAAAAAAAATTCAACTTTAAATACTTGTAGTTCTATATTGCTCAAACTCAACTCAAAGTGAAAAATATATTTTCCCACAAGCCTATTTCACTCAATCATGTAGATCTATTGCAGATATTTAGTATTGTACTTGTGAGTTGGGGCAATGGGGGAGGGGAGGTTCAAGTGATATGATACTTAATTCGATGTTGCTAAATATACTCAAATTATTAAATTACAGATTCAGAGTTGGAGCACTTCCTTGCAACTGTTTTTGTCAATCAAAAATGACCGAGGTTTTTATACAAATTGATTTTGTGTGTGCCTCCATCCTATTAAAACATTTAATATTGTCCTAAAACAACCTAACTATCGACACCAAACATGCAAGCTGAATCCCTTTTCTTTGTTCTAATTACAATTATCTTACCTTCACTAATTGTATATAAAGTCTGTTCACCGTAGGAATTGTTTTCTGAAAGGCCTTTTTCCCTACCAGAAATCTATTATATAGTAGGATATTGGTAGGAAAAAAGACCTTTCAGAGAGTAATTCCTACCGTGAATGGAGTATAGTATGCTCCATAAAAGGATTATAAAGAGTAAAAACACATTTTTCATATGTGTTTATTCATACTTTAATTATTGCTTGCTAAAAACTGTATATCATTATTACAATGGTAATGGTAACATATTAAAATTTCCAAATTGTACAAGAAAATGAGACAAGACAAAGAACCAACAATCTTATCTTACCAATTTAATTTACATTTCAGAACTTGTACAATATATATTTGCACTTTATTGTAAATTTACTAATAAAACCAAAGATAAATAAAAGAAGATAAACTTTATAATTAGGTTGATAGATAATTTATACATATATTTTTACCAGTTCAAGATTAAAAACTTGAAAATCATTTTGATAATTGATAGGTACTACAAGAGTTTGGGAGGGGGAAAAAAAGTTAAGGAAGATAACAAGATCATCGAAATACCATAAATTAATCAAAACAACAATTAATTATTTAGTCACTTGGTTCATTTTCTGAAGAATTTTCAGTAATATTATTTGTTTATAACTAAATTAAATAATTTAGCAAAATAAAATCTCTTGAATAAGAAAAACTACCTTGCAATAAGTTTTATTATTTAGAAATGAAAGGATAGGACAAGGTCCGCACACTAGCAGGAATAAAATAACCACACCACTCCCCAAATGAACAATGGGCTAGAGGGGAACATGTCCCACAAGGTGGACTAATAATAAAAAGTACAACTGATAAAATTAAAGTTAGCAAAATATGGCCATGATTAGCAACATATTAAAGCTGATTTTTATATGTATTCATAAGATGGATCGAATCCTATATTTCCCAAGGTCCAATCTTAAACTTTCTTTCGGATCTAGAATCCAAATTTGAATCCTCAAATCTTTAAACATGTATTTAAAAAAGTTGTTCAAGTCTTGGTCATTATCATCATCAACAACTGTTTTCAGCCTGTGGCCGGGTCAGTTTAGTAAAATGCCTCTATCTTCCTCTAACTTTCTACCATTTTTTCTCCTTTAATTTCTTCCATTCTTGTCTTGTTGACGGCGACAAATTGTATATTTTGTTTGACATGTCTATTACATCATAAACAACAAAGATAAACCTGCTTGCTTTGGTGCCCACATGGTCTAAGGCGCTACTCTCGCAGTAGACTTGATTGCAGATGGGGATATGGAGGTTCGAAATTTGTTCAAGTGTAGCAAGTTTTTTCTTCCAAATGTTTTTTCACTTTCCCTCCACACTAATGTGGGTACAGTTTCTACAAATATAGTTTTCATCATCCCTAAAAGCATTAGCGTAATTAGTACATAAGTGTATAACCTGAACGAGTAGTAAGAGGTGGTGATAAACAAAAAATAATATAACATTGTTTAACGTAAGTTAATTTTACTAATATAATTTTGTCCTTTGTTGTGGTTTTGTCGATTCTATTTATCAATTGCTTAAAATTGTAATTTGAAGCAAACGTCTTCATAATTGTTTAGATTTTTACAAATTTCCAATATCACAAATACCATTGGATTCGAGGGGTTCAAGTGTCCCATCTCTTGTATTAATTAGTGTTGAGCCATTGAAAATAATAACAGAACCACACCACTCTAGTTTCGGCCATCACTCAAAGTGAGAGGTTTAATCTAGGTATACCTAGGTGGATATGCCCCTGAACAGACAATTCAAGCACATTCGTAGAGATATGAAACCCTGACTGAATTGTGTCATCAATAAATATCAAAATTTATAAAACACCTCGGTTCTTCATCATAAAGAATGCTAAAATATAGTTACAAACACCAAAAAATATGTTATAAGGAAAAACTTAGTAAGCAAAATCAATAATTTTTTAAAGTTTTCATGGTTTAAAGATTTATTTTGCATAATAAACCAATGAAGAAATAACAAACAAAATTCTATTGTAAATGTCACTCACAACTTGGTACCAAGAGGAAGTGAACAAGATGATTGATTATAATTACAGGCTAACTTCATGACTCAAACTGAAAATAAACTATAAATATCACATTCAAACCTTCCCTTTACCACTAGAGTTAAATGGTTAAATTGCCTGACAAAGCAACAAATAAACAGCAAACCAAATATTCCTTCTAAAGCAAGAAATCACAACATGGTGAGTGTTTGTACTAAAAAAATAAATAATTATATCTTACTACCTGTTCAGGTTATAGGCACATAATACTTGTAAAATCCCTCAACATTCCACCCTGTTCAACAGCAGACTCACATAAGAAGAGTACTCTGTCTGAAAGGTTACCGTGATTGCGCCATAGTAAACTTCAGTTTACCAGTGATAATGCAACCTTAGCTCAGTCAATAGCATGTATGCCTAATGAGCTAAGGGTTCCGATTCGATTCTCGGCATGGCCGAAAATTTATCATTGATGAAACAACAGTAATGGATGTAAAATAAAGTGACAATGCAACCATTATTATTCATATCAGCCTAACATTTTTAAATTATATCTAATACCTAAAGTTATATGTACTTTGCACACCCTTAATAATAAGGCATCAGTTTCAGTACATAAGTTATTTTTAGAGGTGTGAAGCTTGAATTCTGTCGCAGAGTCAAATTCAATAAATTATTCTAGTTTCAACCTGAGCCAATGTCAGATTCAGAATCCAACTGAACTTTGGTTTGAACAGGTGACAAAGAGGACTTTCTCTACAGGACTTAGTCTCATGGAACAGTTTAGTCAGTTTTCAACTCTATTGTGTAGTATATTTTTGTTACTATGTGAAATTCTGCAAATTTTTCTGGCGAATGTGCAATTCTTGTCTTATTCTCCAGCCATTTAGAGCTCTTCTCCTTATCTACAATAATCTCTATTAAAATATCATTTAAAAGAAAAATCTCTTTATTTTTGAGTCAAATAATTGTAGAGAAGCTAAAGGAAAGAGTGATAAGAACAAATATAATTATTATTATTACTATTTAGCACCGCGTCTTACTACCCGTTCGGGTTATACACTTAAGTACTAATTACGTTAATGGATTAGGAATGGGGAAGGTTGAATTTAGAGGAAGTGAACCCGCATTTGCGTGGAGGTAGAGTGGAAAACCATTTAGGAAAAACCACCCCCAGTTCACCCGATCGAGATTCAAACCTCGATCTCCCCGTCCTCGGCAATCGAGCTCAACACGACTAGCGCGTTAGCCAACTACGCCACCGAGGCGGGTAAGAACAAATAAAAGGTCAAACACAATTTGGCTTTGGTAATGAAGAAACATTGTTCACCTTTGATACTGCCGACACTGGACCGAGATCTAGTGTCTGGTTTCCACACAATACCTTGAATTAAATTAGTTTCTATCGAAATTATTCAGGAAGGCGTGCAAAAAGCACATAAAATCTCATTGGAGATGCGAGGATCAGTGGATAATTATAGTTTGACAAATAAATAGATTAATTAATAATTATATTACAGCCAGGGAGATTAGGCTGTAGTATTAACAAGCCTAACATCCAGACCACAAGTAATGAATATAACACTAGAATGAATAAGGGTTTAGCACCTGCAAAATGAATGTGATTCATAAGTACAACTGAAAATTTTTCCAGAAAAACTAGCTTCCGTCACATATTTTCAAAGATTTGGATTTAGGTAGATGGAAATAGGAAGTTGGAGGCATTTTTACTAAACTGACAGCCTGGGAATAGTCAATAATGATGATTATTTGGATTAAAAACTAATAGATTTTACCCATCTCTAGATAAAAAAAAAAGTCAAAGGAAAATGGTTAAGAATAATCATCTTATGTCCTATCATTCTCTACCATATACTTTGACCATAAGATAAGAAATTTAAAACATAATTTGTAAATGAAGAAAATGGTTTAGTTATTTTTAAATGGTGTGTCCCTATTATATTGGTTGTTTCAAAGTTTCTTTACAACTAATATAATCATTAAATATTGTGAAAAACCTCAAAATGGCGGCGCTTCCCCCTCCACCGCGCGCGATGCGTCACTGTTCTCGCTTATCGTAATGAATTCTTTGATCCTTTAGCTATCCAGTGGTATAATTTAATTTGGAATGTAGAGGAAAGGTTCGAAACTACAACACCAAACTGTATCCCCCGATTTTGTTATCATTAGGTGTTTTGGATTGCCCCCGTATGGTAGCAAATTTAAAGACGTATTCACGTCAAAAAATATGAATATTCTTAAAACTGGAGGTGTACCAATAGCAGAAATAAAATCACTGAAAGAAGCACATTACATCAATATCAGTTTTAGTATCATCTCTATGACATGAAAATGATGTGATAGAAGATATCAATATACAACTTATGTTTTTAAGTTCAAGGAAAGCAAAGGCACATGTTGGTTAACACCAACCATTCATCATTTATTACATAAGAAACAAACAAGCAATAAATTACTAATTTGGTAAACATTTACCAAATATTAAAAAAAGAAAAAGAAAAAAAAGATGATTTTAACTAGCAATAACATTTACTGCTCAATAACTTCATAATATAGAGCACCGAAACAAAAATTATGGTATAGCTATGATAAAATATGGTATCAATACACCTTCACTTAAAAATTATTTCATTTCATTGGTTATACTTATAGTATGAGATAAATATATCTATATAGACCTAATGAAGATTTACCTCTTGGTTTTGAAAGTAAGCCTGATGCCTATAGATTTTTTCTCTCATTTCTTAATATGTCATTTTCTTTTCTAAAAGCATTTTGACAAACTTAATAAATAATATTAAGTAGATAATATGGATATATTAAGGATAAAATTATTTGAACTTCAATTCACTCATAATTAATGAGATTACATTAACATAAAAAATAAAATTTGTACAGGAGACATGTATAAACGTTATGGCCAACCCATTTCATGGCTGGGTCAACATTTCAGTAAGTATATGTTTGGTTAACGGTTAAGTTTTATTGTATATTTTAAAGTGTTCTGGCAAATAAAAACATGTCACCATTGCTATATTTTTTCTTTCTAAGCAACAATTATTATTACTAACACGGCAAATAGTGTGAATTACAAATCGAAAACGCTTTTGTAAAATTCTTCTGTAATATTATTAATATTTAATATAATACAATGTACAAACTTTGTCAATGGAACACAGTATTTTGAAAATTCACTTGAGTACGAAATACATCTAATTTAGAACATTTGAAATGATTAATACTAATACAAAATACTTGTCTCTTGCTTCCCTGATGACTAGCTTAAGTTCTGTCAAGAAGAGATTTCAAATTAAATTATAAAGTAATGACAAAATGTTGACAAGTCAAAATAATGATGAACCAGTCTAATAAGATATTTCCAAACTACCTATTCAATTCCAATGATAAATATTATCTATGATGAAATATCATTAATGGAAAACATTATCACTACATTAAATTTAAATGATTACAATAAAAGGAAAAAAAAAAGTGTTGGCCTAAATTAATACATTTAAATTTCCCCAAAAATACTGTTTCAGATTATTTACAAAATAGTTTTTCTCAAGTTTATATAACAAACATTGAAAAGAGAGTAGAAAGGATAAGCAACACACACCAGAAAAATGTTGGACAAAAAGTTCACATTTAATACACAATACATAGCGGTAATTATCTGGGCACATCAGATGTGGTGTTCTGTTTAGGAAAGGGTATTTAGGCACCTTGAGAATTACTTTATATTTTATAGAAATCTGCCAGTATTAGAATTTATAACTCAAGCCTAGTCTCAACCCTTTATTATTACGATTGTTATTATTATTATTATTTTTATTAATTTATTATTATTATTGTTAAAGGTTTAAAGGTGTGTCAACACATAGAGGTCATTAGCGCTAACCATTTAGTGGTCGCTTGAGTTCAAACTTAACAGTTTTATCATTTTGGCAAATTCGACCTTGATGTATAAAGCTGTATTGTCTCTCTGGTGAAGGATGACTAATTGTTTATTAGTCTCGCTACTTGTCGGTATGTTGTCTGTGAACTGTGCAGTTGCCATAGGTTCTTTTCATTGTAAAATTACTAGTATTAGTGTTATTTCATAGATATTGTTTTATTTTATTTTAAATAGTTCAGTTTTAAAAGTATAAGTGTATTTATTTAATTCAAGCTCAACTTTACCTGATACTTGTTAAGTTTTTTAAGAACCCACTCTCTTTAAGGAAAACCCCATTTCGCTTTTTTAGATATTTCCTTTATAGTTGGGTCGAATTCACTATTTTACAAATCTGAATTTACAATTTACTTTCAAATCCTGAATCTCAAATCCAAATCCGATTCTTGGAAAATATGATGATCATAAGAGGAAATATAAATAAAATAGAATAATATGAAATATAAATTGTAACTAGATGTTAAATTACTGGTGTGGGGCCTGGTTGTTAAGTTCATCCAACAATTATAATCGGTTCTAAACCACCAAGAAGCAGTATTAGAGCTCGAAAACATGTTCCACCTGGGAGAAAAAAAACCTTTTTTTTAAAGGGATTTGAGTATCGAATCAAAATTTTTCTCAAATCTCAAATATTCTAAAGGATTTGAGGGATTCAAGGGTCCCATCCCTAATTTCATTATATTCGGAAGAAGAAACGAGAAAGGTGGCTGGAAACATATAAAATGAAGCTCAGTTGAGGTTGTGAGGTTGATTGAATGAAAAAACCTGAGCTCACAGTCCCCTAAAATTTTGTTTTAAATGGGAACTTTTGGATCTACTTTTTTTATGGAAAAATTGTTGGCCTTATCCTTCAATTCTACTTTCAATGTCAATTTTCCCTTTGTTCATCCCATGTTTAAACAAGTAAGATATATTTACCATTTAATTATTCTTTATTAAAATAAGAACACTGACAATACATTATGATAAGATAGTTTTTTCTCTATATTTTCTTAAATAAAAATAATATCCTTGAGAAAAATGTATTTTATTATATTTCAGAGCAAAAATAGGTTATTCAAAATTGATAAAGATTTTTTTTTATCAATCTTTAAGTGTATTTGAAAGATGAGTGTAGGATTTTAGAGCCAAATATAATGTTAACATTGTTTTGCTTTATGGAAATCAATTGAGGCTACACGAAACACTTTGGTTTCCTCAACTTACCTTATGAAGAACCGTTTTGAGCATATGTAAACATATTGAGTCACACAACCATAACAAAAGCTTGGGATATTTATCTTATACTTTATAGCTATCAAAATAGAAACAATATTTATGTCAAAGATGATAACTGCACAACCGCAGCATCTGGACAAATACATGTAAGTAGATGTATTAGCTTTTGTGAACTATCAGATAAGGTTCTTTTTATGGCGATTCTAATATACTTTGAGAGGCCAACAATCCCTAAGGTACAGCTGAGCCAAATTGAAAAGAAAAAAATAACCCTACAAATAAAAGTTACTGAATGTTTATGGTAGGTTTAAAATAAATGTTAATCTCATAAGATTTAGTAAGTAGATATATAATGTATCATTTGCGTTTTACAGTAATTTGAAAGACTGATTCATCTTTCTAGATAAAAAACAAACAATTTTACAATATGGTGTGAAATATATTTTTTAAATATAAAATAAAAAGATTGGTTTATTATAGAAATATTAATTAATATCAGTTATAATACTTGATTTTTATACTTTCACATGTTGTCAACTTTGAAATGTGTAACCTAGCACTAATGTTGCTGCCAACTATGGTAACAGCATTTATACACTCTTTTGATAATTAATTGGAAAGCACTCCAAGACAATGGGGAATAGGCACGAAATTCATAATCATAAATTCTTATGAATTTAACTTTATATCTTGTGACCACTTTGACAAGGAATTCAACCACGCACCATTCAAACCAACTATTTGTTCTTAAATATATTTTAAATGTATAATTTTAGCTGTATTTAAATTGATTCAATCATAAATCTACAATATAATCACAAATTATAAATTGCTTAAAGAAGAATCTTCTTTCACTTAAAAAGATATAAAATTAAAACACATTTTCAATCACTTGAATAGTACTAAAAAAATTAGTAATAAATTATAATATTATAATTGCTTGGCAAATATTTGTTGTTTTATATTTCCAACGGATAACACCATTAGTTTCAAATTGTACTAGGTATTTATATTATATTTTAATATTTATTCAGAGATAACAAATCATATATAAAACAAGTAATTAAATTAGTATTCCACTCGAGCTTTTTTTTTAAATAACTGAAAACTATTAAATTCTATACACAAAAGTAGTTAATGATAGTACAAGTTAAGTACATAACCATAAAAAATAAGCAAAATAAAGATTTTTTGTTACAGAAAAATAAAGACTACATAAATTAAAATACCGCTATTATTTTGTCAAAGATAAATAAGAGATACACAAACACACAAACACACAAATATTTTTAACTTTCTACAGAATACTTGCGACTTCTCTCTCAACATTTTGTACGCCGCATTTGAAGCTAACTTAATTTCAAACACATTTTAATTTTATCGTCCACTTCAACAAGTCCTTGTTCACTTTGAAACTAATTTAACAATCACTCACTCAGTTCTGGGATGCTACGGCAACCTTGAGGAGGGAAAGGGAGTGGATGCAGGAGCTACAGTCCTTCTGTCAACTCGTTGTTTGATGTAGAACTAAGTCTAACTGTCATAACTGGAAGATCCATGATCATGCCCTGGGCTAGGGGGGGTGCTAGGATTACTGCTGTTGTTTGACGCAATGGAGTGCCGCGGACTTCCTCCTCCTCCAATCTGGTCCTGCATTAAAAAAAGTAAATTATGTCAAGGTATGTATACTTGTCAGCAGAAGAGGGGAAGTGTTATGAGCAGATAAACAAATTGACTTGCAGGTTAAACAATTCATTTTCTTCCCTCTCTTTATATTTCATATAATGGTGTCTTGAGTGGGATATCAA
This sequence comes from Timema bartmani, assembly GCA_902151455.1. NCBI lineage: Eukaryota > Metazoa > Arthropoda > Insecta > Phasmatodea > Timematidae > Timema > Timema bartmani. The sequence goes on along the minus strand of CABFWB010000622.1, from coordinate 214,238 downwards.
GTTAAGATGCAACCCACTTCACGAAAAAGCTTCAAATTCACAGAGTAGGCAACATTGTTAAGCGGTAACAAAATGAACAGTCACCATTTTGACACCAATCACAACCCGAACAAACCTGTAATCATTCATGATCATATTCACAACCAAGACTTTGAAACCTGTTACATCACTAAAATATTTAGAGCATTTCCCTAAAGTCTTCTAAAGAGTGTAACAGTTCTCAGCTCGGACAGTGGAAACTGGGTCACCAATAGAGATGCCATCAAATGGGGTGAATTCAGACACTTTTGGAGTATGTTTAATGATAAATGAAAGTTGAATGATGAAATTGTGTTTTTAACAATGTCGATCATGAGGTATATATCTTAGGAATCCAGTGCTTAATGAGTTGTTAATTTATATAAATTTATTTGATTAGTAAAAAAAGTAAATAGTGTCCGAAATCACCCCATTTGGTGGGGTGACTTGGACAGTTACGTTTTTAAATGCATGTCTAAATTTACTCTTTCTATGGGGTTACTTTGGACACGTAAAATGCTTTTTTTTAAACGTATCCTAATGTTGGACACAGGTTCTCAAAGAACTGCTCAACAATTAACTTGCTCACTTGCACACAATCTCTCTTTATATTATCACTAGGTCGAACAGATAAAACATTTCGCGACTCTTGAGAAATGACTGACCATTCAGATCCAGGCAGGTTATTACAGAATATTTTCTCTTTACGCCCACATTTAGCAAGATACCCTTCCACCAGATATCTAATATCTGTTGGGGTAAATGAAATCCCCAATAAGCGGCTCTTTGAATTACATGAAGTAACAATTTTTCCTCATCATGAGTTAAAGCCATCTGTCCTCCAATAGTTTTGGGATTTGTTTTGAAGAGTTGATTGAGGGATCTAGTATACCTCAGATGCTTTTCTGTAAGATAATTTGCCTCCATTTATATCCTAGAGAGCTTTTCCTAGGTTATCAACACTATAATTGCAAAAAAGTTGGCTCCCCAATTTTCTTTTATAATTTCGCGGAATTGTCTGAAGTCACCCCTCACCATCACTTTATAATTAAAATCTCCCAATATACTGTTATACTTGTCTCTAAACACAGTTCACAAAGATATGTTCTTTCAAACAAACTAACAAAGTGTATATAAAATAACAGACATTCTATTATTATTTTCTTATAACGTTACACTTAAAAGTTCACAAGGAGACATAAATTACTATTTTTAACATGTCAACTTTATATTATTAGAAAAGCATGTTTTACTGTGTAAAAGTGTAAACATTAATTATTATCATTTCACAGATAGCACATACAAACAAAATCCTGAAAAAACAGGAAAGCATAACCTTTTATCACGGTGATACAACATTAAAAGAGAATGGTACTTCAAATGACCGAACTCACCTTGCCGTCCGAATTCACTCCATTTGATGATACATACATTTTACTGTAGATTTTCTTTTCCTTTAATTTTCTTTTAAATTTTCTTAAATTTATTTTTTCTTTTGAACAATTTATTTGGAAATATATTTAATTTACCTTTATTTTTCATTTCTACAGATAAAGGCGTAAGAGATTTTATTTTACTCCCTCTTCAGTTTACTAGTGTTTAAAATAGTTTATTCAAATTCAAAATATATTAGTAGGCTAGTGTTTTGAACAGTTTATTAAAATTCAAACTATAGTAGGCTAGTGTTTTGAACAGTTTATTAAAATTCAAAATATAGTATGCTAATGTTTTGAACAGTTTATTCAAATTCAAAATATAGTAGGCTAGTGTTTTGAACATTTTCCCTAAAATTTTTTATAAGCCCAATAATGCAAAGATATAAAGACTATCCCTGTGTCTACTCTAGAAAAAAGAAGATGTCACATTTGTGCATTGGATTCTTCCCACATTTTTTCCCCCTCTACTTAGTTGAGCTTTCTTCACTCAATTTTCAATTAATTAGTTAAATAATAAGATACGCATTATGCCTAAACACATAAACCTTTACATAAAAACTTGTGACATGATGTGAAATTTTTATTGTGATTTCTAGAGTTGGGTTGAATCCAGTATTTTACTAATTTGAATCTTGAATCCAAATCTCCAATTTACCCTTGAATCCAGAATCTGAATCTTGGAAAAAAAAAATTATAAACTTAAAAGCGAAAAGAGGTTTTCCGTATAGAGATATATTATATATTCACATCCATATCCTTTTCCTGTGTTTGTCCTTTATGTTATACCTTTTACATGTT
>CABFWB010000622.1:195407-211519 GCA_902151455.1 Timema bartmani | reverse complement strand
AAATAAACTACTAAGAGTAAATTTGATGAAGAAAGCCCACCTAGGGAAAGAGGAAAAATGTGGGAAGAATCCAATGCACAAAGGTGACATCTTCTTCCTTTCTTCTGTCTTCTATCGTAGAAATAGTCACACACACATTTTAACACAAATAGAGTAATATTTCGGCACTGTTGCCTTTATCAAACACAAATAAGAGAGTACAAATAACACAAACACTGGATTACTCCATTTTGAATTTAAATTCAAATTCAAATTTATTTTTCCTTTTTCTTTAGCTCTATCAATTTCCTTTACTATAAAATTATTTAGCCATTGGGCCACCTCATTTTTATACAATTTAACTTGTAAGTATTTTTAAGGATTCGAGTCTCGAATATAAAATATTCTCAAATTCTTGAATCTCTTTAAGAATTCAAAGGATTCGAGGGCCCATCCCTAGTCATTTCCAAGATCTACAGACAAAAATGAGCTAATAATAGCCCAAATGTTACTGGAGGTAAAAATCATGTTGAATAGTGTAGTTTAAAAAGATTAGCTCCATTCAGACACTTACCTTGCTCACTTCGTGTAGAGAAGGGACACTGCCAAGACTGTGAGGCACATGTTGGTGCATCAGGGGATCTGCGTCCCCCAACAGACCATCAGGGGAACGAGGGAGGGATGGTGGGTTTACCACCGGTCTCTGTGGTGGGGCAGAGCGACGAGAAGATGTTGATCCTACACACACACACACACACACACACACACATAAAAGTGTAACAAAAACAATAGAATTACATACACACACATGATATTTGATTTAGAAAATTTTTACAAGCTTTTGTGTAAGACAAAATAATATCCATGAATTTGAATATTTTGACATTTTTTTGGGTAGTTTGTCTCTCAGCATCTAGGTTATCCACTTTTTAAAGAAATAAAATTATTGGTGTATCAATAACAAAATAAAATGTTTGAGAACCAATGGTTGGATTTTATCTTATTAATAAAAAATAAGGAAAAATAAATGAAATACTAAATAAACTAATACAAATACTATGTGAATACACCTACAAAACAAATTTAATTCATAAAGCAATTTTTTTAAATACTTTTAAAAATATTAGGGACTAAAATCACCCTCACTCCTAATCCAAAAATGCCAGCAATATTTTACCAACTTCTGGAAGAGACATTATCCAAAATGGGTAGCAATAAGTTTGTCTTCTTAATGAGAATTCACACTTTATAAATCCAATTTGTTGTATCAGCACACAATTTACAAATGAACTTATTTTGAAGACAAATTAAACACTTATAGTTTGGACTGTGAATTCACCAATGATAACTTTATAGCCCTGATGGGAATCAAACCCAGGACCCATGCTTCAATAGGTGAAAAAAAAAGTTCAACCAATAACTATACTGCTATAAACTAAACAATGGAATAATTTTTCAAAAATCGATTTGATAAAAAAGAAAAAGTGGGATGATTTGAGTGAGCGGGTGGGGTATTTCATGCATCAACAATGAGTGTATTTCAAATAACTTCAATTTACAGACAAATAATCAAATAAGTTTAAATCAAAATATGCTAGTAGGCATCCAAGGTCTCTCTGAAGGAATAGAAAGAGTAATATACCAGTAATACACTTCTCAGGCACTTGACAGTGTTACCACACCAAAAAATATAAAATTAAGGCACCTTATACTCCAGCTCTCAAGGGTTATTGAACTTTATTTAACTTATAATATAGAAGAAGAAGTCAAACATACAAATAAAGTTTCTCACTTGTGTTTGATTACTTAAAAAATAAAGTTCGAGATAATTTTAGTTTTTGTTAGCTCTACTAGAATTTGTTTTGTCCAAAATTAAAAAAATCAGGTTTAATTAGTTTGATTCAAATTATTCAAAGTATTATTTCTTAGTGAAGCACATTTCTCAATATTTCATAATGTCTTATTAAAAACTCTACTAGAATTTGTTTTGTCCAAAAATAAAAAAATTCAGGTTTAATTAGTTTGATTCAAATTTAAAGTATTATTTCTTAGTGAAGCACATTTCTCAATATTTCATAATGTCTTATTAAAAACACAACTTGTAAAGCGATATTAATTTAGTTTGTGGGTTCAAACACATCCGGGGTCAACAGATTTTTCTTGATCGATAAAAATCCATAACTTGTCTTCCTTTGGACAGGAAGCAAAGCTGTCGGTCTCATGTCAATTTTGGCATGTAAAAGAATCCTGGAAGGTATGTGAAAATACCTTTCCTGGCAAATTTGGTAGGGCCTTTTGCTCTCGCTCAGAGAAATTCTTGTGTGCTGATATAATCAGTCTGTTAAGAAAGTGATTGTTAAATACCTAAAATAAATGAAAATATGTCAATTTCGTTAGAAATTTTCATTAGTGTGATCATAACTTTGTTCACAAAAAATTTCATTCTTTAATCTTAAACATTTATATTTGTGCTTATAGCTTATACATGGATCTATTGGAGAAATTCATGATTAAAATCCCTTAGAACAAATATTGCTCAAAAATAGAAGGAAACCACTTCCACCAATGTTTTTAACAGTTTTCATTAGATTTCAATTTGGAATAATTGTCTGTTATACGTGTTTTGCTTTTATTTTTGTCACTACTTTTGTTCAATAAAGGCAAACATGTCAAAATATTAAAACTTTGTATATGACTTTTTCTAATACAAAAGAAATTAAAAAAATAATTAAAAATTCTTTGATTAATGTGTATTAGATTATCTCTACTCTTTACCAAGGTGAACTTTCTTCGCTATTTTCCCCTCCTTAATTTATTTTTCCTTATTAGAATCAATTTACATGTATTATAATATAATATCAAAATAAAGTATTGACTAAGGTATTTGTAAAAAGATATTTAAGTAATATATCATAAAAGTATTTATATATTCAATATACTTATACAGATGATTAGTTTTTTTTAAGTTTAAAAATTGCAACATGATATGTGTTCCTTCCTTTTATTGTAAAATTTATATTGGTTTGTCTTATTTGTACTCTTCTTGGTGCAAGTTACCATTATGAGGAGCAAAGCCTTGGGGTGAGGGCCTAGTCATATGTCCAGACATGCGCCTCTGCTCAGGGGGCGGGTGTAAGGGGTGTCTAAGGGGGGGATGCCCCATCTTGGTGGAGTACATCACCCTCTGTTGGGGTGGTAAAGGGGGCTGGTCTGCTGTCTCCAGCGTTGTAGGCAGGTCCATCAGGCGCTGGATCTGTATACCATCTCCAGGACCCATGTGACTGATGTGGTTGAAATTGGTGGGAGCAGAAATCATCTTGGATGATCTTCGGTCAATCCTAAAAACAGACATATTAGGTTCTCAATGGTGTGAATATGTCACTCTGCGACTTTGTGATTATTGCTTTAACATATTTAAGTTTTAGTTCTTTGTTTCAAAAGAGAGAAAACATTAATCACTGGCAGCCCAAGTTTGTTGGTTAAATATTATTTTATTTTTATACACGAATTTAATTTTTTTTAAATGGTTAAATATGAAAAATAACAAATGACTTAAGAGTAGCAATTGTCAAATGATAACAAAATATCGCTTACGCTCTGGTGGTACGATGACCTTCTCTCAATGAGAACCTTCTTCTTGGGCGAGGCATTGGGCGACCAGACCCGTCGAAAGTCAACACATTCACTAGGTCACCTAGGGAATTTATAGAATGTATTCTAGTAATCAAGGTACAAAAAAATTAGAAGAACTCAGTTCACACTTTACATTGCTGCCACTGTATGAGTTCCAATAGAGTGAAAGCTAGGTTTGGGAATTAGACGATCACTATTAATTTTCTTAAAGAGACAGCCAATATCCATTTGTCCAGTGGCAGCAATGTAAAGTGTGAACGGTGTTGTTCTTTTCATTGTAAAAGCCATATTGTGTTTGTTCCTCTTTTATGTTTTCTATCCACCTTTCCTGTACCTTCTTCCAAATACATATATTCTGTTCACCGTAGGAATTGTTTTCTGAAAGGCCTTTTTCCCTACCAGAAAGCTATTATATAGTAGGATATTGGNACAAAGTACCCCAAAAAAGCAAAAAAAAAAAAGATTTCCTTAAAGATATACAATGGACAAGAAATAAAGAGTTAGGCTATGAGGAAAACTCACGTTGGTGGATGTTGGCCAGGTAGATGATATGAGGCATGTCGTTGATGACGCAGATACTTAGAGTGCCCGCACTGTTGAGAGGTTTCGACTTCTTTACATTGATGGTCTGCACCCAGTCGCCAGAAACAGAGTTGAACACATCAACATGTGTATCACTGTAGACTAGTAGGTGTCCATCACAGAAACCTGGGCAAATTACATTAGTGTGCATGTGGTTGAGGAGTTTGTTTAATTATTAGGCCTGTGAGGGAATGGCGTTTTACTCTTTGGGAAATTTTTGGCCGGGAAGTATCAATTTCACACAGGAACGAGATGGGATATGGAACAAAATTTAAATTTAAACTTAACCTTCCCATTCATTCCAATAAAGAAATTAAAATAATGTGATGATAAAATTAGAAGCATAGGGCAATTTGATCCTGTATAGGTCCAGGAAAAAAGACAGACACACTGATTAGGTTGCAATTTAGAGGTCTGAACAATAAATTTAAATTCTGTAATCTTGAGTTGAATTTTTTACAGGGGAAAAAAAAGGTACAGGATACAACTTTTTAATATCAATTTATTTTAAATTGTAAGTTTTCTAAATAAAACTAAATAATATTTTGTCTAACAAGTGTTGAGTAAGGTTTTGATGTAAGGTAAAATAAAAAAACTTAGACCTCATTTAATCATAAATATGAATTTTTAATCGAGCATTTTTGGTATGAATATAAATAAATTGATTGTCATTTTATTGTCATGTCGATGCCGAAACCCATAATCTGGACTTTAATCACTGTTACACAACCAAGGTGGTCAAATCCCTGAACAAATAAATATACAACCCTTCACAACTAAGGATATGGGAAGTGGCCCATTAATATATCATCAAATCCAGACAAGTCCCTAACCTCAACCTTAGGTAATTCCTCTCCTTCCTACCAGCACACTTCTTACATTCAATGTCACAGTTTAGTAGTAGTAATAGTAGTAGTAGTAGTAGTGATAGTGGTAGTAGTAGTGGTAGTAGTAATAATAATAATAATAATAATAATAATAATAATAATAATAATAATAATAATAATAATAATAATAATAATAATAATAATATTTTTAGTTTTTCTATCTTTCTATTCATTCATAGTGCTGCCATCTATACAGTGATATCATAACTGAAAAACAGTCAGCTGTGGGCAGCCAACTTTGCAGTTCAACCAAGAGCATCAGTCTACTCTCTTGACCTGATGAATCTGTATGAAACAGTGAAAGCTTGTCCTTAAAAATGTGTTTGTGTGTTTTTTAGTGTTCTATCTAAACAATTTCTACTCCAGTATCAGCAAGGTAAGTGTGCTGGCTATCCCTCCTAATTTAAACCATGATTTTGCCTAGTGCTCTATTCCAAATAATCTTAAAGGTAATATAAACAATAAAAATTGACATAATAAAATAAATAGAAGTTTGTGAAAATAAATGGAGTATTTTAGATGTCATTATTTTTAGTGGTGCAGCTGAAATTTTTTCAAAGCCAAGTCAAAGCTGATAATTTTTTCGGAGCTAAGTCAAAGTTTCAAAGCATTGCACTCTCTTGATAGATAGTAAAACTACCCTCACCGACTGCTTGTGGTATGGCTGGATACATGATCTCTCTGTCGCGGGACTTGCGACCTTGAGAGTCAACATAAACGCCAAGTGTGTGGAAGACAAGCAAGTGCTCTCCCCTGGACAGTTCTATGGCCCGCAAAGCATCCACCGCGCTGTATGCCAGAAACCCCAGCAGCTGATTGTCTGGGTGCACCAGCGCTGTCAACCACACATTACTATTCAACAGTGTGTCTACCAAGGGTGGACTTCATTTGATTAACATCACAAACACATACATTTAAGAGATACAATAAATACTAACAAATTCGCTCCTTTGATTTACACAACTGGCACAGTACTAGCCCAGAAATGTAGACCTTATTAATTAAAGTGGCTATATTACAAGAACCAATAAAATGTTTAATTCATGAAACTAATAATGACAAATCCACCAAATGTTACTGGTAACAAAACATCATGTCTAATATAGGTTCAGTGTGTGATAACTGGTGTCACATATTCCAGTAAAGGGTAAAGGAGGAGGGTGATAAGGTGGAGAAAAATTTGGTGGAGTAGGGGTGTGCGGAGGCCAATTTTTAATAATGAAGAGAAGTTGAAGTGAAGCCTGAAACATGTGAATAAAAGTTGAAGTGAAATTTTAAACACACGAAGAAAAGTCAAAGCGAAGTTTGAAACATGTAAAAGAAAAAAAGTCCAGGATAGGAGTTTTGTTGTTGTTACTTTACATTATTTTTAATTTCTTAAAGTCAAAGCGAAGTTTGAAACATGTAAAAGAAAAAAAGTCAAGGATAGGAGTTTTGTTGTTGTTACTTTACATTATTTTTAATTTCTAAGTCACCTATTAAGTACAGTTAGTTAAAATAAAGGTGTAGACAAAAAGTCAAATCAAAGAACACCATATCCATTTATGCTGCCATATCTAAATTTATTTTGATTAAGAAACCAAAATAAACACACAAGATAAGTAATTATAGTATTTCACTTGCATAATATTTGACTAAGCTTTATAAAAATAAAGAAAATCATAATCGGCATCTAAAAACTAAAAAGTATTCACATTTATACATAAAAAATGCATAAAAGTATTGTTTAATCAAGTAGGCGCACTTTAGAAATTGCCATGAAGAAACACAAGTTGTCAAAAATTTTCCGAGAGCAAATTATAATACCTTTCCGTCACTATGTTGCCTGCTGTAAGGAACAATCTTTAATTATTGACCTGGGTATCAGGTATGCCCAGAAGATACCTTTAGTAGATTAGGGTAAGTACAGTGTCCTTTATGCTTCCCCCATATATGCCTTTCACCTAAGTATCACACAACTTCATCAGTTACTGAATCAAAGAGATTTGTTTGGTAACTCATCAAGTGAAGACCAAACAAAAGAAGTGGTAGTAGTTGGTCCTGGTTGTTCCTCATACGGTTGGGTTTCAAAGCTTTGAGACTTGTTTACTACAGGATATTAGTAAAGAAAAATAGGACACTTGGATGGGAACTTACAAAAGGAACAAAAAAACAAAGGACAAAGACAGGAAAAGGGCAGAGGTTATGAATGTGTAATATTTATCTCTCATATATCATATAATATTTTTCTTTATCAATTTCCATTTTCTTCCTTTTGTGTTTTTTTGGTTTTCTCATTTAGGAAGTTGCGCTAGGCGTTTCACACTCTCTCCTAATGAGTTCCAGTAGAATGAACTCTAGGTCAAGGGATTTAGCGGTGACGATCAATTTTCTTTAAGAGGCAGTCATTATCTCTTTGTTCAGTGGCAGCAATGTTATATGTGTACTGTGTTCTTTTCATTGTAACAGCCATATTGTATTCGTTCCTTTTTATCTGATTTTTTTATCTATCTTTCTTGTACCTTCTTCCAAATAAATATAAAAAATACCTAAAAAAAAGTTTTCCTTAAAGCGATAAATATCTTGAAATAAGTAATACTTAGTAATATATGTAAAATCGGTTAATATTTATACAAGTGTGACATTGTCACAGACATGAAACTAAGAAAGACAGCTTGGCTCACCTATTCTGGTCCCTTTTGACTGGTCTGCATCACGACTCCGAAACCACGCGCACTCCGCAACACATCAAGTATCCGACTGACCGTCCGTGGCTCGAGATACAACTCCGAGCTAGACTCGAACATGTGAACATCGAGATGCGCAGATCCATATGTGCCAACGATTGTGTTCTGGTGAAATAAGACCTATCCACCGGCGCGTGATTTAAATAATTACGCGGCTAATTGAGACTGTTCTCGAAACATGTGCACGCACCTTCCCCCTGTCCCAACTGTGTTTCCCGCCGTATGTGAACACGTGACAGACTTTGTTTTGTATATAATGGCTGGACTGTGTAGTGATGTCACTCATTTCTCTGCGCTCAATTAGGTGAGGCACTTTGTCTTAGCTTTAGACTTAGTTTATTTTTCGTCGTATCTAAATTATGTTTGGCTCTTCATGTTCTAAATTTATATGTTTCGGCTTTATTTATTTAAACGTGACTCAGAATTAAATTCATTAGAGACTGCAGGATTTGCCTGTCAGCCATTATGGATTACTTGATATTTAAACTCTGTTTCTTTTTGCAGGCCCGCCTTGTCCGCCTCACGGACGGGTTTGGGGTTTATTACGCCGCCATCTTGGGGCGCTAGTTATCTTATTTAAAGTTAAACTTATTGAAATGTTTGGTTTGCTTGTCAAAGTTTTAAGGGTTTAGTCTTTTGTAATAAATGAACTTGTTGTTCAACTCTGGGGCCGCGAGCCCGCGCACTTAGCGCTTCGGCCAAGTTAATAGTTAGATTGATCTAATTTAAATGGTGTCTGTTAAAACTGATTAGGTTGATCTAAGTCATTGATTGTTTGTTAAATTTTCTCTTTTGCGCCTTGTAATGGCAGTTAGTAATTATTCAGCGTACTCATGTCGATTTTGTATCGGCATCGATGAGTTGTGTACACCTTTACTATTTGTCTTTATTTAACTTTTCTAGTTAGGTTAGTCGCCTTCTGCGCTGGGTCAATTTTATATGTATTTATTTATTATTGTCTTACTGTTTTCTCTCAAAGACTTGGGGTCTCGCCCCATTATTTATTATTTCTATCAGTCCTTGTTGACTTTTCACTCGACTACTCTTAGTATGTCTCACTCTCATTTTTCTACGAGTTGTATGTTTACGAATAAAAAAAACAAACTCTCTTGTAATCAACCTACCTTTTATTTATAGTGTTATGAACCTATCAAATCAAAGGGGGGGTTACACAAGTTTTATCATTTCTTCAAAATGTTTAGAAGATGCAAAGGTTATTGTAGCTGTCAAAGTTGAAGCGAAGGACTTTCAACTTTAACATTTCAAAGCCTAGTGAATACTTTGTCTATGTATCAACGTCACCATCACCTGCTTCAATGGCTGCATGGTTTGACGTGTTACACTCGGTAGCCGGCGGGCTTACCGAATAGCAATTTTTCGAAAATCAGTTTTTCAAAATTAGTTTTTCGAAAATCAATTTTTCGGACTAATAATTTTTCGAAAATCAATTTTTCGGACTAATAGTTTTTCGAAAATCAATTAGGCGAAAATAAAATTTTCCAAATTAATAGTTTTTCGAAAATCAATTAGGCGAGAATAAATTTTTCCAAACGATTTTTTTGAAATGCAATTTTTCAATCTAGAAATTCTTCAAAAGAGAAGTTTTTCGAAAACTTCTTTTTAGAAAATGAATTTACCTCAAATCTGTTTTTCAAAATAAATGTTTCAAAAAGGAGGCTTTCGAGAATAAATTTTTCGAATAAATTTTTCGAACGATAAGTTCGAAGTATAATAAAATTCAAGCTTAGGTTAGGTTAGGTTAGGTTAGGAGTAATCCTCACTATAGGTGATTCTCAGTCCTCAATAAAATAGCTTCCGGAAAACTTGCAGTTCGCTAAATTGATTTTAAAAAAACCTACAATTCGCAAAATTGATTCTTAAAAAAAATTGATGGTTCGAAAAATTCATTTTCGATTATTTGACTGTCGAACAATTGATTTTCGGGAAATTGATTTTTGAGCAATTGATCTTCGAAAAATGTGGTTTCGACAAACATTTCCTTCGGAAAATTGATGGCTCGAAAAATTTATTTTCGACAAAATTACTTTAGATGATTTTGTATTCGGTGAATTGATTTCGATAAATTGATTTTTGAATAATTTGTTTTCAAAAAATTTACCTAGACCCTTACACTCAGTAGACTAGACTGCCGATGATGGGGAGATTGAGGTTCAAATCTTGGTCAGGTGTACTGAGGGTGGTTTTTCCAAAATAGTTTTCTACTCTCGCTCTCTTCTCTCCACACAAGTGTGAATACATTTCCTATGAATATAACCCTTAAATATAACTTTCTTAATCCCTAAAACCATTAGCGTAATTAGTATATAAGCATATATCCCGAACGAGTAGCAAGAAGAGATACTAAAAAAAGGTCACTGTCCACTTCAATTACCATGTCCCTTTACTTATCAGAGAAATTAGTTAATTTCTGAATCTAGTTAAACTAATAAATCAGTTCTTTCTTTATTTAAACTTCTTTCATGAGAAATTCTAGGCTTTTTGCTTTCACTTATCACTTTTTGTATTCACCATCTAGGCATTCTAGCACATTTTTTTATATATATTTAAAAAGGACAAATATAAAAATTGTCTGTATTACGTGGTAATAAAGTAAAAAGATAACAAAATGAAGATTCAAGTGTCATCTACTGTAAGTGTTAAGAACTAATGAGTAGAACTGCAGTCAGAAATATTTTGTTGAGTGTGTTTATATCAGTTTCATTAATCGCTCCTAGTCGACCACGGGTATATGGACATGGCAGCTGTAAGCGACTAAGGTTGATTATGGGCTTGTACGTATTAAGGTAAGTTTAGATTGATGTTTTTTCTTAAAAACAATATAGAATGTTTGATAATATAAAAAAAGAAATATCCATAGCCCAGAGGCAAGAATTCAATCCCGAGTTGAGAAAGTAAGCCCATTTTCATTATTTTTAAAATTTAGTTTTCCATTCCCCCTCTTCGGACAAATGCCGTTGCAATTGCTTATAGGTAGTTTTTTTTTTATCACTGTGCCTTACTACATATTCAGGTTATGATGATTACTGTGATAGGGATTAAAAAGGAAGCATTTTAGAGGTAATCTACCGCATTTACTTGAAAGGAGAGTAGGAAACCATTTAGAAAAAATCAGCCTCAGTAGACCCGACCAAGATTCGGACCTCGATATCCCCATCATCAGCAGTAATATGTAGCTATAATATTATTATTTTATTACATAAACTGTAAGAAAACAAACAAGTTAAATAAACAAACTTAAACAAGCTCAATGTACTTACAAAGCGGATGCTGGTCACCCATGATGCTATAGATGCTGAACCCAGACTGATAGCCTACGCAGAGCCGCCCATCACTCAAGATGTTGAGCGTCTGAGCCTGTGTCGGCAGCATCACTTCACGCAGGCGTTTGTGACGTGTCTTAGTGCGGGTTACCTCATATATAATTACCTGAGATGTGTTCTGTAAAAAGTAGCAAATGAGTCATTATATCGACTATTTTATCTCCAACCAATTTAATACTTTAATCTGTTACTAAAGGTTTATTCAAACTTAATCAGTGATATTTAATTATGAACTAAATAAGCCTATACATGTTCCCACCAACTGTTTAAAGTTTAAAACTAAACTAGTACCTTCAGATAAATTGTTGCAAAGTTTTTAAGCTGTGAACAATATGTACAGAAATAAAAGTGTCACAACTGTTAGTGGAAGTTAATGTTAATTTTGGACAGGTCTGAAGAGTTGAAGTTGGTAAAAATGTACAGACTCGGACTCTGGCTTCAAAATAAAAACTTATAATACTATAACAATACATGCTAAATATGTCATCATAACTTTATAGTCTCTTTATTTTTTTAGGACCAATGTTTGTAATATCGTCTGATAAATTTATTCAAATGTATATTCACAATGCCAAAGAAACTTCTAATGAAGTCATCTGTATTCGAACATTTAACTGCAGTAGTTAATATACATTAAGCCATTTATGAAGAAGCCTGAGTCGAACAATAAAAAAATACAGGAGTCTGAGATGAAGGATTAGCATACCAACTACACAGCCCTGATTTTGGGTAAGAATAGTAGTGTAAGATTTTCACAGTATTTCAGGTATGATATATTTAGATATAGGTATTTGAAACAGAATAGAGGTGATCTTACCTGCCTCTTGATGGCCACACAGAGGCAGTAAACCAGCACTGGTGAGCGCCTCATGGCGCCGGTAGCAAATGTGATGCAACCCTTTGTTTCTGCTACTTTGATCCACTCAACATCATCTCCATCCAGCGCACGAACAGGAATAAGCCGCACATGTCTTTGTTTGCCCGACAGCACCACCAAGAGTTGTTCTTCTACCACATACTCTAACTGGAACACCTTCTTACCCTCTCCTATCCGAGCTATCTCTGAAACAGCAAAACCAAATTAATTAAATACCTGTATTTGCAATATGCTTTGATATGGTAGAGTGGAAAACCATTTATGAAAAACCATCTTCAGCACATCAGGCTGGGATTCAAAACCCAAGCTCCCCATTACCGGCAGTCCAGTTTACTCCAAGAATGATATCTTAGACCATTCAACCACCAAAGCATTTTATTAAAAATTATTAGTGACATATTTTGCAAATACTTGAATTTTAAGCCATAGTTTGTGCCTTTAACAGAAACCAGGCACAACTATTTTGAAGTGGATTGAAGAGATTAAAATTCCAAATAAACTATTTGTTTTAAGCCAAAATTAGAAAAATACACACTTAAAAATATTTTAGTTCAAAATTGGAGTAAACACAGCAGAAAATTGGACTTTGGATGTAAGAGAACCAAGGAAATTGGAGGCCATGGGAATTAAGTTTTTGAGGAGCACGCTAGCCACGCTAGCTATCACCAGAAGAGAGAGGATTAGGAATTAAGATGTATGGTCAAGAGTTGGTGTACAGGATAAACTGTGTTCTTTTCATTGTAAAAGCCATATTGTATTTGTTCTTTTATGTTTCGATCCATCTTTTCTCTACTTTCTTCTAAATCTAATACAATTAACTCATAAAGTGAAAAGAGGTTTTCCTTATTAAATATATTGTATATATACACAGACACAGACACACACACACACACAATATATGAAGAAAACTAAGGAACTGCAGCTCTCGAAAAGTTAAAATTGTCTTAAAAACTTCACTTTGTTACTTAAGATGAATTAAAACAGGCTCAATAAAATAGTATAAGTGAATTGAAGCTTGTTTGAATTAAATTAGACTTACCAGTTCGATCCAGATCTAAACAGAACAGCCCCTCTTCAGTTCCAATGACTAGGCGATCAGGATCAATTATGGCTCCCGACATGGCATTCTTTATGAACGCTAAGGTATTGTCCAGCAATTCCTTCGCTCTGAATACCTATGAGGAAATATCCACTTTATAAATAATCCCATAAGTAAAATGGGTGCTAAAATGAACTACTGACTGTACACCCACAAATACACTATTTGCTTTGTTCAAAGATCATATAGAGTCTTGGAGGGAAAAAACATTTTAAGTTCTTTTGTAAAAATTATAAAATAATCAAAATATTATAAAATCCTATAAGCCAACCTTTAACAAATAATTAAGAAACATTCGAGACAGTTAGCAGCTATGCATAGGATTTAATGATTACAAACACACTCAAATATTATTTTGTTTGAAAGGTAGCAATGGCTAATAGAAAAGGTCATATTGTAAGTATGTTAAGGCCCTTTGCCCTGTCAAGTGCCAGTCTAAAACCTATTTTGTGGGATGGTGGGTGGGAGGGTGAAAGGCGTGGCGGAAAAATCATACGTATGGAAATATCAGTTTTCTTGGAAAAAATGAAATTTTTATGTTAATATTTTCAACATCCCTTCTAAGATAATGTACCAATGTTTATTAATTGTTATATTTTCTTATTTTTTGTTATGAAGCCGGCAGTTTTTTATTGAAAAATGTCAGTTTTATCAATATTTGATCATTGTTAAAATTATATAGGAGGTGTGTGTATAAAAAGTATAACTTAATCAAAATGCTTCTATTCTTGAACAAAACGTTTTCGAAAAGAAAATTGCAAAACAATAAAAATTCTTGAAGAATTCTTGAAGTTTGTTCCATGTGGCTCTGCATTTCTACGCCAAATGAAACGGGCCAATTACCTTAAGGGTTGGAGAAAGTTAGGTGTAAAGGTGTGTGAAGCTTCAAAACTTCGACTTGGCTTCGAAACAAGCATCCGCTTCAAATTGCTTCGAAAAAATTCCGGCTTTGAAGCTTAGCCAATAAAAATATTGATCTAGCTAAAATACTCAATTTATGTTCAATGACTGCCATTCTGACCTGTTTAGTACATCACAAATTAATAGTAATATGGAAAAAATTGCAAGTAATTGAATTGCATATTGTGATAATAGCTTGACTTATCAGAGTGGAACCAAATATGACAAACAATTGTGCAATAAAACAATTTCCAAGTAATTTTAGCGGATAAAGTAATTTATATAACCACAATCTAATATTTTTTCAAGCGTAACTAACCAACAAAAAGCCCGCGTCAGTGGCCACACGGTCTAACACGCTAATCTCGTGTTCGACTAGAATGCCGAAGACGGGAAGATCGGGGTTCGATTTGGATCAGGTGCACTGAGGTTTTGTTTTCCTAAATAGTTTTCCCCTCTACCTTTGCACAAATGTGGGTGCATTTCTTATTAATTAAGCCTTCCTAATCCCTAACCCATTAGTGTAATTAGTACATAGGGATATAACCCGAAAAAGTAGTAAGATGTGGTGCTAAAATAAAAGCTTACAAAAAAAAATATTCAAACTTCGATTCGGCTTCAAGAATATTTTGTATATTCGATTAGAGTTTGCTTCAAATTGAAAAAATGGATTATGCACACTCCTAGTTAGGGGAAACTTAGCACACACATTTTTATGATGTAAAATTTATTTATAAGGGAAGTAATTACAGGGCAAAAAAGAGGGGAAATCTAGAAGCTAATAATATTTCTGCATTGATGACCTGTCTAAGAGCTGAGACAATGATGGATTTTACTTTACATCCATTACGGTTTACAGCCTATGGCCCGGGTCTGTTTTTATTCAAGTCATATATTTTCCACTACTGGCTGGCTTAGGCCTGTTGTAGCATTTTATGCCTTACAATCTAACTTAAGACTAGGACAGGTACAACATCCAGTCCATGGCTGTTAATTTATCAATGTGAGAGGGTAAACCCACATTTCACCAATGATAAATTTTTCGGCCATGCCTGGAATCGAACGCGGGACCGTTAGCTCAATAGGCAGATACGTTACCAACTGAGCTAAGATGTCGGATACAGTGATGGATATTGATTAAATTCATATGATTTTCATGACCCACAAAATTAAGAAAAGCGTGGAGCTTTAAGCTTAACAAGACTATATAAAACAATTTTTAACAGTTAAAACTAATTTGTTTGTGGTCACAAAATTTTACAAAATATTTAAGTTCAAAACCAATTGGTTCTTTGTAAATAATATAATAAATATTATAATATAATATAATATAATATAATATAATATAATATAATATAATATAATATAATAAATATAATATAATAATATAATATAACATAATATTGATGGAAATCTTAAAGATATAATATTATTTTCCATTTATTTTACTTTAATACATGCTTAAGTAACTAGCTACAGTAGGCCACTAACGAATTATTTTATTGGATATTAAAAAATCAAACATACATTTAAATGAAATACTATTAACATTTTTGTGTAACATTATTTTAAAATTGCAAAATTAACAACGAAATCACAAAAAAATCAAGCAAATGTATGACAAAACAAAATAATTTTCATAAACATGTCAGCAACAATGATGCACACAAATCTACTCTTTAAGCTTAACAAGACTATATAAAACAATTTTTAACAGTTAAAACTAATTTGTTTGTGGTCACAAAATTTTACAAAATGTTTAAGTTCAAAACCAATTGGTTCTTTGTAAATAATATAATATAATATAATATTGATAGAAATCTTAAAGATAAATTATTATTTTCCATTTATTTTACTTTAATACATGCTTAAGTAACTAGCTACAGTAAGCCACTAACGAATTATTTTATTGGATATTAAAAAATCAAACATACATTTAAATGCAATACTATTAACATTTTTGTGTAACATTATTTTAAAATTGCAAAATTAACAATGAAATCACAAAAAAATTAATCAAATGTATGACAAAACAAAATAGTTTTCATAAACATGTAAGCAACAATGATGCAGACAAACCTACACTTT
>CABFWB010000622.1:175591-187776 GCA_902151455.1 Timema bartmani | reverse complement strand
CCTAGTTTAACAAGAAATTTGAGGTTAACCCGTTGCTCCATCTGACCACTTGGCATTTTTCCGACGTGCCACTAGTGCATAGACTAATTCAATCAACTGCTACAGTCAAACGGAGCGACCTGCTGGCTTGTCTAGCGAGCTCAGGGTGGGGGAAGGACCATCATACACAGTCATGTTCAAACATGTCGTGGCACGCTCGCAGTTTGCTGGGAGCAGCATCAGTCCGGTTATTTAATAGCCACACCTCGTATATATAGAGAGAGTAACTTAATTTATCACATGTGATCAGAATCTGTGCATTGTTTTCACTCCAGGGTCGCCACTCTTATTACTACAAAATTTGCTGTGTTTTCCAGAAGGAACTATAATTTTTACAGACACGTTAGAGATTAATATAGAGGAATTAAATTCCTTTTTCATCAAATATACTATTGTGGAGTTACAAGGAAGTGATGGGAAGCGAAAAAATATATTTTTATTCTATTTTAAAGGATGCAGTTTATTATACAAATTCACAAATAGTTTGGAATTTTTTTAGTTTATTGTAAAATTCCATGTGTTTTCCCCGACTACAAATCTTCCATGTGCATGGTAGCCCTGCACTCTTATATACTATTTAGTAGGAGTGGGAGACATCCACTTTTTCAATTCAAAATTAACTAGAATTGAGTATATGAAATATTCTCAAACCCAAATTGAAGTTTGAATATTTTTTGTTAGTTGTTTTATGCTTGAAAAAATTAAATATTAAATTGTCGTTATTTGTATGACTTTATGTAGTAAGATAACCTGGAAAAAGTTTTATTGCACAATTGTTTTTGAAATATTTACTTTTATTCTGATGAATAAAATTACTATCATAACTTACAATTCAATAACTTCAGATTTTCTCTTATGAATATTCATTTGCACTGTACATAACAGCTCAAAATGGCAGTAATGGGTCTGAAATTTATTATTTTAGCTGTCCATATTTTTTACTGGTGAAGATTTGTAATTGCTAAAGCAGGAATTTTTTTTTGAGCAAAGTTGAAGCTGATATTTATTCTGAAGCAAGTTGAAGTTTTAAAACTTTACACACCCCTAATTATTTAGTGCCTAGTGTTGTATAAATATGCAGGTTCTTATTTTTTTCAGTATAAAATATTTAAACTTTGATTCAGCTTCTAAAATATTTCATCTAATCCATTCGACAAATTCAAATTGGATTTTGCGAGCATCTAGTTTTTTATATGTTCTTTCATTTGTATTTTTTTATATATATTAACGAAAGGAACACACAGTACTTTAATAAATATAAATGGTGCCAACTCAACTGGACCAATGGAATTCCTGACTTTTTCACTGATTTAACCTGATCATGTCCCACACACTTTATTTTTTATTTTTTTTATGGATGGTAATAATAAGTTTTAAAATTTAAATAAACATGTTTTATTTGTATTAACATTGTCTACTAGGAATATGAAAATTATAACACATATTACAGTGACAAAAAAGAAAGTTTGGATCACATTGTAATTTACCAATTTATTGATTAATGTATTTCATATTTTAAGTAAAGAAAATTCTCCCAGATTTTTGTTTGTTTGTAATTTATGGAATTCTCGGCTTATTCCCATTTTTACCTGACCACTTCAAACTCCCGGTTAATTCCCGTTTTCCCGGAAGGTAGACACTCTGATGTATTTTAAAGGCTTTAAGGAACAAATAGTACTCACTAAACTAATGTCTGATTTGCTACTAGTGACAGAAGGGGCTCTGTTGTCCTCCACATCCCCCTCCTCGCTCTCGATGGAGCCACCGTGCCGTGTGGAGGACTCCTTGAGGAAGTGGTCGAGGTAGGACATCTGTGACGAGGGGCGTTCCAGGACTGGAACAATGAGTGATACCAATATCAGCGCATACCTTACAGTATCGGCAAGTCTTAAATAATTACAACCATTTTTAGAATGTTTTCTAACATGTTATTAGTCTCAAATATGCTCGTAAAATAATAGTATTTAAGGTATTACTTTATACACTCGTGAGGAGAAACATCGCACCAGTTCTAGTTTGAAAAATGTTATAGTATTTCCAGAAACATAGATAACACTAGAATATTGAAAATAAAATAGCTCTGAAAGAAAGAGGAAAATATTTTTAACTCTATGGCTANGCAAACAATAAAAAAAAAAGTCTAACATTTTTATATGTGAATGTTGTGTCATTTTTTTCCTTCAAAATTATTATAAGATGTGAAGAAAAGAATGAAAAGGCATAAAGGAAAAGCAATAATAATATTCAATCAATGATCAATTTCATTTTGTGTCGGCATCTTTACACATTTAATACATTTAAAGGGTCAAGAAATACCAATGTTGATTAAAGAAGGGAAAAAAAAGCATAAATTTGAGGTACCTTCTATATTGTTTTGCTCATTACAGTACATAATATTCTGATACCAAAACGCATGTGAATAAATTCAAATTCAACATGAGTGCTTCATATGATGCTAAATACAAACGCATGGATAGCCCTATAACAGTGGATCCAATATATGATTAACATATACCAGGAATATATTTTGTCACAACCAAACAAAATAAAAAATGTGGGGTAATAAAATTGATTATAAAATGAAGTTTAATAGGCTGGACCAAACGAACACAGTGACATTGTTTTACTTACCAGGAATAAAATTATAGTACCAAAAGCCCAGAAAAATAAATAAATTAAGAAACAAACAGATAAAAACAAAACAAAACAAAACAAAAAACTATTGAATAGTAAAACAAAGACTACATGAAGATTTTCAGGTTGAAAAAGTAAGCAATCTGTAAACTTTTTGCTTCATTTTAAGTGCTATAAATTAAGTTTGAAAAAAACACAATACATGATTTAATAAGTGTAAGCATATCTTTGAAAACTTAATTTTGAGTATTCATTAGCTTCGTACTAGGCTTAAAACACCATTTTGGCTTCGACCAGTGAAAAGTTTATTCAAAAAAATGAGATAACCATGCTAAAATTTAGATTCACTAGGAATTTTTTCTTTGTGTGTGAATGTTATGACAAATATTTTGAGTCTAAATTTGATTAATCAAAAGTTTTTCAAACATTTGAAAATAAATGTCACCAAAAGCAATTATAAAAAAGTTCAAAGTATTTCCTCGCGGAGTGGGACATCTATGAATAAACATTTTATACTATCTTAGATAGTTTAACAAACAAAGCCAAGACATTATATAGCAGACTTTGTAGAGAAACAATGGAATAAGCTAACTAAAAGAGTGTTAATGAAATAATGATTATTTATTAGCTAAATCCAAGCAAGTGCTTAAGCTGATATCTGTTACTAGGCTTAAAACACCATTTTGGCTTCGACCAGTGAAAAGTTTATTCAAAAAAATGAGATAACCATGCTAAAATTTAGAGTCACTAGGAATTTTTTCTTTGTGTGTGAATGTTATGACAAATATTTTGAGTCTAAAGATTTTAATATAACTTATAGCATAAAAAATATTTAAACTTAAATTCAACTTTGGGAATAATTAATGTTTGCCTTTGATATGAATTTTTTAAAATGTCCTTGGCACACCTGTATGTCTAGTTTAAAATTTGATTAATCAAAAGTTTTTCAAACTTTGAGAAACATTTGAAAATAAATTTCACCAAAAGCAATTATAAAAAAAGTTCAAAGTATTTCCTCGCGGAGTGGGACATCTATGAATAAACATTTTATAATATCTTAGATAGTTTAACAAACAAAGCCAAGACATTATATAGCAGACTTTGTAGAGAAACAATGGCATAAGCTAACTAAAAGAGTGTTAATGAAATAATGATTATTTATTAGCTAAATCCAAGCAAGTGCTTAAGCTGATATCTGTAAAAAGGTGTCTGAAATTCTTGGATATGTTTTTAAAAATTTGAGCACTCTGCTTTCTAAATGATACACACTTACTGCAGCGGAGTAATAAAAAATGGTAGGCCAAATTTATATGAGTGATCATTGATTTAGTTTGTAGGGGAAAAAACAAACTATGGGAATATTATATGACAACTTCGCACAAAATTTCTAGATTTTATTTTTAAAGTATCACATTTAAAATTGTTTTACTAAGTTAAGATTATAGTTGGAAATACAATTCTAAAATGTTATTTTAATTAAAAACCAATCCAGAGGTATTCTTAATGTGGTCTCAGAGTTAATTACTGTCTACACATACATTTTGTAAGCAAACTAAGCCAAATACACAAAAATTAAGAATATAAAATACTTATACGAAAAAACAAGAAACAAAGGAAACAATGTTATTTTCTGTTAGGCTATATGATAATAAAAGAGTACAGATGAATCTGCTTAAGCAGTGCAGTCCAACAAACTGCATCTTCAAATAAATACTGAACAATAATGTTAAAACTCAAATAATGAATCACAAACTGGCAGAGTATGGGTGGCCAAACTTTCCGATGGACACACATCCTATACTATTCATTATTTACCGTTTACCATTCCTGATGAAACGATGATGCTCTTATGAAATGAAAGAAGCTGCAATTCTAAACACAAAATGAAACTTGACAAATCAAAATGAATGAACTGGAAAATTATAGTTTTCACTAGAACAAGTATGATGAGACAGCAAACAATATTTATCTCGTAGTTTGGCCAACCTCTTAAAAAAACAAAAAAAAGTTATTTATAGAAACAAGTCAAAGATGGGCAGATACCACAAAGTTCAGTTCGAAACAAATATTAGTAATATCAGGAAATGTTCAATGAAAATTGTGTGTCGTAATTTTGACTGGAATTGGAATCCTTCACTGTGTAGCCTTTCCAGAGTTCTCTCACAATTATGCTACCCTTTCACCGGTGACAGATAGACATTTTGTAAGATAGAAGGTGCTATAGGTTTAGTGTAAGGGGAGGGTTGGGTCTACTGAGGCAATGTTTGAAGTTGTAAAAATCTTAAGTTTCTTAAATCAAGTTAAACTAGTTGATAGCAGTGGCTGTAAGGTTTAAGACACTAAGATTGTATTGCACTGAGTCGTCAATGACGAGTTCAAACCCTAGCTAGTTTTAATGATTATGGTTTTAATCATACAAGAGTCATCAATGTGATTTTTTTATTCTCTGTGTTAGTACAAGTGCACTTCTTATAAATTACCCTCCTCATTAATAGCCCAGGTGTTAAACATATTACTTAAAAAACTGAATCCAAGCTCTCATTTAGGGCCAGTTTCATAGTCAGATTTAGTACGCCTAAAGTGCGAGTCGATACTAAATACAGGACGACACCTACCTAGACCAAAATGGAATGGGCCAGTTTCGCATATGAAACTGGCCCATTCCATTCAATTTCAGGTAGGTGAAGTCTTGTATTTAGTATAGCACCGCACTTGAGGCGTACTAAATCTGACTATGAAACTGGCCCTAAGTCTTGAGCCAAACCTATTTTTGAGTATTAAGTATTTAATATTTATTAAGAACAAAATGTCAATTCCTAACTATGGTTGGTTAATATATCGCTATATCACAAAAAATCAGTTTAGTATTTACATCAATATACCAATATTATGACTTTAGATACAGTATATCGTTTACTATGGAAGAGAGTTTTTAACCATAAAGTCTACCATGGTATATTGTTTACTACAGAATATAGTCTTTAATCATAAATAGTCTACCATGGTATATTGTTTACTACAGAATATAGTCTTTAATCATACATGGTCTACCATGGTATATCGTTTACTACGAAATATAGTCTTCAACTATACATATTCTACCACTGTGTATTTTATATCATGGCATATAATAAATAACGATGCATCACAATGAAAGATATAATGGTGGACGATTGTGTAACAGTGTCACTAATCATTAACTATAAATTAATATTGTCAACTAATCATTGGAACGCTGCGATTGATATTTCATGTCCTAAATTCTATGTATCAATAAACATAGCTAAAAATACTGTTATTAATGAAACTCAGCAATGCATCATCCCAATAAGTGATTTATCGTACAGTCTATCAATAATTGAATGCTGATGCAGATTACAACCATAGTTTAAATGATTTGTTGTAAGTTTTTTATATCCATGGCAATTTTAACTAAATACTTTCATTTCCAATTCGAATTAATCCCAAAATACTGCTATGCAATTTAAAATAATAGCAAATTAAGGTTTTCAAACACATTATTGAGTTGTAAGAGTTATAAAGTTGTCACTTCACTGTTGGAATCTACCCACAGCTGTATCTTGAATTGCTAGCAAGAAAGTCGAGTAGGTAAACTTATTTCATGACATCCACGCTGAATCACAATTTACTCCCAAATACCACACGAGTAAAAAGAATTGTGCTAACAGGGGGCCTTGGACAAAGCTAAATTAAACAATCCTGTATTTTGGGATGGGTATAAAGAATACTGTGTCATTGTTTTTGTTTGTTTTCAACAACTATGGTAAGCAGTTCACAAGAGGGAAATTGTGCCCATATGCAGACAGGTTTGTTTTTTTTGTTTGTGTTTTAAAGGACCAGTGACCAGTGATGCACCGAGAAGTTTTCTTAGGGATGGACATAACATAGTCTTAGTCTTAAAATTTAGTCCATGCATTCAATACATTTGCGTGGCTCTATATTATTATTTGACTTAATATGTTTTAATCTTTTAATGAAATAATTTCTGATCTTGGGGTATTGCCCCCTTTTGCTTCCCTTTAAGTTCCCTATAGTACTACTGTAAATAACTATATAAAGCCAATAAAATATTAGTTTTTTTAAATATCGCATCTTACTACCCATTCAGGTTTGGCGTAAAATATTAATTTCATAAGAAAATGTTTGTGTGTTGTTATATTTTTAAATTAACTAGAAAATGAATTTTAAACAAATTTAATGTTAAAATGAACTCATCTGTTGAAACTCACCTTAAATAAATGGAGACGGCAAAAAGTTCAATAGAGAGTTCCATATTTCTTTCGAATGTGTTGCGCTACCCACTTCATGTTTCCTCTATTACACCTCTTCAGATGAAGACTTTCATGAGAAAGGGGTCTCAAACACATTAATACTGTTGGTGTTGAAAAACCTCTAAATAATCGGCCATAATGTGTCCACCTTTTATATTCAATAAATTCACTCTATGAGTTGACTCAAGCCAAGACCAATTCTATCTTATTTTAGAAATATAAGCTTTTGATGGAAAATAATGGTTCAAATTAAAAATGATCTTTTTTTTTATAACAGCATCTTATTTCCCAATCAGGTTTTACACTTATATATTAACTAAGCTAATGGGTTAGGGATGGGGAAGATTGAATTTAGAGGAAGTGCACCCACATTTGAATGAAGAAAGTGGGGAAATCATTTTGGAAAAAACTACCCTCAGTACACCAGACTGGGATCGAATGATGATCTCCCTTGTTATCGGAAATCTAGTCTATTGCGAGAGTAGTGCCTTAGACCATGCGGCCACCAAAGTAGATAAGAAAAGAGATATAAAATCAATTTTTGATCTTAAAAGGAACTAAATAATCAAGTGCCTATTAAGTATAATTATTTGTGTTAAAATGATTAATAAATTAATCCATATCAAAACTAGATTAGGGCGCAACGAATAACAGGTGCCTGACAATTATAAAGCTTAGATTTTTTCAAAAATAGATATATTTTTTTTTGCTATTACTATTTTAGATTATAAGCTTAACAAAGATTTCTTCCCTCAAATGAATATCCCAGCAGCAAATTCTAGAAACAAGTTCCTTTAATGATCAGAGGTAATGTGTATTAACAAAATAACCCCCCCACCCAATTTTTTTATCTTTCACTCCATCTCATACCTCCCTCCTCAAACACAGCCATGAAAAATTTAAAATATAAATTGTGATGTATAGTGTATACCAATTTAACCCTTTTAGTGCCACGAGCTGATCTGATCGGCTCCGCCTACTACTGTTATAATTGCCTGAGCCGATGAGGTCGGCTCTCTAGATTTGAGCTAGTTCTCACTTTATCTGATAGATAGTGTAGTAGTGTCACATATCACTAGAAAGCGAAAATTTCTCTCATTTATTTTATATAAGGTTGGCAACAAAAATCAACCGTAAGTAGTTGTTAATGGAACTGGAAGTTTAGTACATTTAAAATTGGAGGGTCACGTACTCAATGTGCTAAGTTCAACGCAAATTTACCTATGAGCTGCATGGAAAAACATAAGTGTGGCTCACATTCATACTGATGTGAACAGTTTTGTAAGCAGTTTCCAAATGTATTGGTTAAATTGTTATGAGTTTAGAAAAATATACTATTTAGATTTTAATGTTGTCTTGTGAATGAAAAGATTTCTTTGCCAATGTAAGTAAATAGGCGTAATGACTTTATAAAATTATATGATATTTAAAAAAAAGATGAAATTATTCATTATAAAAGGTTTTTTTTGAAAAATACATTCATTATGTGTGGGCCTAAATATTTATTCATGTGGTAAGCAATATAATAAATCTTGCTGTATGGTAAGCTATGACGGCCCAAAAATATCCAACGTAGGATATCCAATAAAATTTTCTGTAATTACTATTTATAATCATATATATTCAAAACTTTATTTTATTCTATGAAACTAAATGTACTACAGCAAAATATATTGAAATGTATATATAATATTTTTTTAAATGTCAGTTGGAATTAGTTTAAATTGTTTTAATTTATTATTATAAAAAATCAGTACATATGAATTAAAATGATAGAAAAATCAAAATAATTACTTCATAAATAAAGGTTTGGCGAATTTTCTTGCAAACCCTTACAAAAATGAGGAAATAGCTGTGGCAATCTTTGCACACAAAACCTAACAGGCCTCTGGCACCCTTTGCACGCGAATTCTGGAATAGGCGTGGCACTAAAAGGGTTAACCCAGGCAATAGGGTATGTGCACACTATAGATGAGCTGTCAATGTTTTCCACTGTCAATTATTTTCACTTTGAAGATTTATAATTGCATCTACTGGCACTTCTATGTTGGCAGCATTTTTTTTTTGTTCTCTCCAAAGCTAGTTAAGTTGAGCTGGATTGTGTTATTTAAAGATATAAGCTTTCACAAATGTGTGTTAAGACAATTACCTATAGTTCATTAAAACCTGACATGTATGAGGTAGGGCAGTAAGCTTCTTAAAAGACTACCACATGTGAGATTAGAGGAATATTCCCTTAAATTCCTTGCTGCATACAAGGTTTAGGGCAAACAGCACCCACCAAAGGCTAGAAAATAGTGGTACAATCTGAAACAATATTTATTAGCTTGGACCCTAAGGTGAAAAGGCAGCACAACAAAGAGCAACACTGTCAAGGTGTGTCAGCAACCTCTTTTTAAACACACAATAAAACAACTATAGTATTTATGAGCCTAGGACTTCTTCCAAAACTAACACCGGCCCAACTAAAAACTCTCAATTTAATAGCAGGATGAGAGCGATCTTTCTCATACCAATTAACAATTAATAGCGCAACAAAAACAAACTCAAGTCCAGATAGTAATAAAAAAGCTCCAGCGATGATTAGTTTGCACTCCACACTGTTCGAAACATGTTATCATGAATGTTCATAAATGTTGCAGTCATCGTTCCGACTGCATCAATCATGAGCCATCCCTTAACNCGATCTTTCTCATACCAATTAACAATTAATAGCGCAACAAAAACAAACTCAAGTCCAGATAGTAATAAAAAAGCTCCAGCGATGATTAGTTTGCACTCCACACTGTTCGGAACATGTTATCATGAATGTTCATAAATGTTGCAGTCATCGTTCTGACAGCATCAATCATGAGCCATCCCTTAACACTAAAAAAAAAACAATAAATTTCAAGTCGACAAATGTTTTTAATCACAGCAACAATAGTGCGGTCAGTGGTGTATTTGATGTGGGAAAGGGGGAGGACAAGAGAAAACTAGAGTGCAGCAAACGGAATGAGCGGGCGGGCGGGCGAACGAGCGTGAATGGTGAAGAGCAAACCAAGTACTTTACCAGATGGTGAGGTGGGCCGGTCAAAACTCAGTCAGAAATAGATTTTCATAAGGAGAAGAAGCAAGCCCCAGAGGCAGCTTGTGACACCAATAAATAGGGGCATTTTGTCTACAGAGCAACAGAAAGAATATAAACTAGTGGCAGGCGAAATAAACACAAATACATGCTAAGTACCATTTAATTTCTTTTTTCTCTCTTAAGTATTCGTATTAATTTAGTGAGATGTTTCTTGTTATCAAATGAACTAGATGTACACTATAAAGATTCAACTATGTAGAATTGAGAGAGAATTTTATAAATTTAAAGTAAATATAAATAAATCCTTCATGATTTTTGAAAACGCAAGAAAAATCATCTTATTACCCTTATTCTGGAATCTACTAAGTAATTTTTAGTATTTGAAAAAATATGTGTGATAATAAATAAGTATTTATAGTGTTTGTATAAAGCCTTTATATAATCATTATAATAAAGGGTGTTTTAGTTTAGCTTTGTGATTAAACTTTGATGGTTAATTACTAATTACTAATACAATAAATTTATATAAACAGAACCCAGAAATTTTAAACTCTCCCCACCTCTTTTTTTAACTGTCTGACCAAACCCACAGAGTGCTAAAATAAAATGCACAACTACTAGTCAATGTGTGATTGTTGGATTACTCCAAATAGGGAAATGATATTAGAAATTAAAAAAGTATAATATATTCCAATCCATTCCAAACCTTTATGAACCTTATTTACTTACTTAGGTAAATAACAGGAGGGCATTTTCGGTGTGGAAAATTTTGCTCTATTAATGTACACCTAAAAAAACTGATGTTGAAGTGATTAAAAAACAAAATACTTCTAATAAAAATATAATGAAATAATACAGGTGTCTAAATTAACAATGTTAAAGCTCTCCTAGTATAGAACTAATGCAATTATGATTGCTCCCACAGTAAATGAACAATTTCGACAGAGTTTGTATGCATACATATTGAATAGAGCTATTGATAATTAATATTAACAGCAATTTTAAAGCACTTTGAATAATTAATGTAGAATAAATAATCAAATTCCATGACAAACTGCAAAGACAGTTCAGATACTACAGAACCAGTTGTTAACAATACCAACTTATGTACTAATGGCATATAATTAAAGATGTGTACTCTTAATAATATAAAACAAATTTATGACGAGTCTTTTCCGGTTCTATTATTTCGATTTTTGTTCTTGAACTACACTTTTTCACACAAAGTAATCGAAAGGTATTGCTTTTTTTTAATATATATTCCTGCAATATGGGTAGCAATAAAATTCTTAATTTCGTGGGACAGTAGATTAAAGACAAAGAATTTGTACACTGAAATTTATCAACTATTTTTCAGCAAACATTATTTATTTCATTGTATGTATTTATTAGAGGTGGGGCGCTCGAATCCCTTTAATCATTGATCTGTCGAATCCCTAAAATCAATGATCCTTCGACTCCTATAATATTCAAGAGATTCAGGATTCATAAAAATCTCAACAAAGTATCTCAAATACAATCATTCTGAAGACTTTGACTTTAAATAACAATTTTAAGAAATTGGTAAAACAATTAAATATACTTATGTAGTTGGGAGGAAAAAAAAATAACAAAAAAATAACAAAATAAAATTGAGTTAATATAATTAATTTAGTAAAACTGTGTTCTTTTTAATGTTTAGGACATAAAAGACATTAAAAAAATATATAATTGGTAAATGGCACCAACTTTGAAAAACTTTTTTTAAATTAAATTTTAAATATTTTCTCTTTAGCTAAAATTGAAAGTTTTAAAAATTCAAAGATTTTAATTAGGATTCAAGATTCGAAAGAAAGTTTAAGATTCAAATTCAATAAATAAGAGATTCGACCAATCTCTAGTATTTATAAATAATTTAATTTTTATAAATAAGAAATGAAGAAATGGTTTTCTAGGATGTGAAACAAATTATTGTTACTGGCAAAGCCAAAATATCAAGAACCCAAACGCTCCAACGATAAATTTAACAAAAGTTGATAATTATTTAATTCCTAGTGTCATAGATGAGATGTAAATAATAAAATAAAACAAAAACTGCACCACTGTCTTTAATCTACTGTCCCACGAGATTATGAATTTTATTGCTATCCATATTGCAGGAGTATATATAT
>CABFWB010000622.1:132941-164606 GCA_902151455.1 Timema bartmani | reverse complement strand
GAAGGGAGACTTGGAGGTGAAATGTTAGGGGGAAGGGAGACTTGGGGGTGAGATGTGAGGGGGAAGGGAGACTTGGAGGTGAAATGTTAGGGGGAAGGGAGACTTGGGGGGTTAGATAAGGAGGGAAGGGAGACTTGGAGGTGAATATGAGAGGGAGGGAAACTTAGAGCTGAGATTGCGTGAGTGATATGCCATCGGCGAGGTTTGATCTGAGAACTTTGGTTGGGAGTGTCTTTTGGGATGGGCAATCGGCTTTGCGGTGTCAAGACAAATTCGGAGGTATTAATTCTGATTGGGACATTCTAGTCTTGAGCTTATCTGAGAGTGTGTAAGCCTGATTCCGGTTAGAGTGGTAGTGATCTATTTAACTGCGCAAACATGTGAGCAAAAAATGTGTGGAGTTATTCTGTGAGTTTAGTAATCTAAGTGACTTATTTGTTTTTCTTGAAGGGGTTCTTGCCCCTGTTGTAACAATGCATGTTTGTTTGGTGGTGTTTATTGGTCCAGCATATGTCTATATTAATCTATTTAACTGTGCACATGCGCATGCATAGAAAAAAAGAAGAGTTATTCTGCGAGTCTTTGCACTTTATTAAGTGACTGAACTATTTGCATATTGAAGGAACTATTGTCCCTGTTATAATTATGTTTGTTTATTCCTAGAATATTTTGATGTCTAAGTCCCACCTAGTATAAGTGAATAAATAAGAGTCATTCTTACTTCTGAGCTGCAATGAGTTCTGACCCAGTCTTGCTAAGCTCTTCACTAATGGCCTGTTTAGCTTGAATTTCTGACTGCAGACTGCTCTGAAGGTTGAGTAGCTCCATCTTATCTAGTTTTTGGCTTCGACGGTTACGCCAGTTTTTGTCCTATGGGAGTACACATTATAAAACAAATTGTTAGGGGTCTGTGAGTTATTGAATTCACAAGCTCTAGCCAAGCTTTTAATAGAAACTTGGGTTAGAGCTTAATCCTTTGGTACACAAATACATTTGGCAAGAAATGTATTAAGGGTGTGTGAAGCTTCAACCTAGCCTCGAAATAAATATCAGCTTCGATTTCGCTCCCAAAAAATTCTGGCTTTGACAATGGCGAAGCAATAAAAAATATTGACAAGGAGGAAACTCAATTTATGCTCAATTATTACCTTTCTTAGCTCTTACATATGTCACAAATTTCTTTAAGGAAACCCTCTTTTCTATTTTTGAGGTAATTTGTAATATATATATATATTTGGAAGAAGTGGCAGCAGTGTAAAGTGTGAACCATGTTCTTCTTTTCTTTGTGAAGGTCATATTGTGTTCGTTCCCTTTTATATGTTTACTATCCATCTTTCCTGTACATTACCAATCAATATTAATACAGAAAAAATCTGAAGAAATTGAATTATAGTTTGTGATAATCAGGGCCCGGATTTTAATGACATGTCATTTTTTTTTTTGGTCCATCAGAGGTACATAAACTCTGTTCATGATCCCCTGGTTGTATAAATATATATTTTATATGTCATTTTTTGCCATTTTAGATTTTTAGGTCATTTTTCTTGCTTTTTTTGTTAAATGTCATTTTTAAGCATTTTTTCAGAATGAAAATTTAAAATTGTTTAAAAAGGATTTTAAAAAGGTTATAGTTATGAATTATCAGTGCTTTGATAAAACATGGATATTCAAACATCAGATATTTTACCACACACTTGTTGATTAAAGAAGATAATGTACGAGTCCAAATGAACTTGGTGCCCCTTTACCTGCATGCTTATAAAATCCACATTCCTGGTGAGACCTTCACTACACACAAGTTGGAAAGGGTTACAGGGGGATGGGGAGCTGTCGATTTTAAAGTGGGTATTTGTATGCCATTGTTAAGTAGAACACTGATTTTAGCTGTCAAACAATTTTAAATGCATAGTTTTCATTTATAAATTGCACGTTATATTTATTCATTTGCAATAATTTTATGTGTATTTAGACTGCTTTAAAACAAACCATCTAAAGCGAGTCATTTGAGGCAAGTTATTACTGAATTCGGAGAGGATATTTTTTCTACAGAGAATTAAATACTTTTCTATAAAATATGTGACAGGAAAGTGGCTGGCATCAGATAAAAGATTTAATCACTCAACAGGATATGTCGCAACAAACATGTCCGGGTTATCCATAATATCGTTAAAAGAAAACCTCTGAATTATTATTTGCACAAAATGCATTCACAAATCAAGAAAAATCCTCAACATTTTAGAAAGATTTGTGTGACGTTCTGGTATCTGCAAACATTCCTCTGTGGAAACTGAGCAATGTTAAACTAAAGTATTTCCTGAGACTGTATAAGGGTCATTCTACTCCAGCAGAGTCCACACCGAGGAAAAACTGGAAATCAACAGATCAGGAGAGATAATTTTGCTTGCGTGTATGATGTAAATCCTAACGCTTGTAATAAATACATCATATTATAGAATTTCAATCAAATCTTTTAGGTCATTTTTTGCAAATTTAAAGTCATTATTTAGAGTTTCTAGTGTCATTTTATAGGTCATTTTTTGACAATTTTAAGGTCATCAAAATCCGGGCCCTGGTGATAATACTTTGAGTTATCAAAATGAAACAACATATTACAAAATATTGTACAATAAAACATTTTCCAAATGATTGTAGTGCCTAAAGCTATATAAATAGTTACGCCATATTTTTTCAAGCAGAAAATAAAAAATAAAAAATATTTGAACTTTGATTTGGCTTCAAGAATATTCCATGTATTCAATTTGTACTAACTTCGAATTGAAAAAGTAGACTTCACACACCCCCTAGAATGTAAAGAAATGAGCTATACATAGTGATGCACAATACAAAGTAATAATTATGTAAACTTAATAAATAAAGTGCATTAACAGGATGTCCAGTCAAACTATATTTTTAAATTGCCTTACTTTTATAGGTTTAACAGAAAAGGTTTTTCTTTTCTTTGAACAACTATATAAAGGTATTAAGAATACTAAGACCATGATTTTATTAAGATTGAAACATAATGAAAACTACTTTTAGATAAACAAAAATTGTGTCAGTCTATTGAGGGGTTAAAGGATTTCAGCCAAAAGCAATGGACTATTGGGTAGTACGATATTAATTAGATTTCAGTGAGATTATATTGATCCATTTAAGATCACCTTACACATGGTGGAGACAGAAATTCATATATCAAATTCCTTGACTTTTCCAAGTTTTTTTATAACGAGGAACCCCAAAGCTAAGACATTTTGATGGCGTCGAAGACATTAAAAGAGTGTGATAGTATGTATTTTCACTATTTTGGAGCACAATATTTAATGTTTACATGAAAATTATCCCAACCTATACACAGTCTTTGTTGCTGCTAGCAGATGCTATCAGTGATGCCAACATTATGTGAAAGTCACTGTTGTCAACATATTTAGAAATAATTATTATTTGCTAAGTATTAATATTATTATCACTAAAAAATATTATTAATCACTTTTAACAAAACTTTCCCAAGGGTTACAGTAGAATTGTATTTTCCATAATCAAATTAAAGAAAAAATAGTCTAATAAATATATATATATATTTTTTTTTGTGGCAACTACAGGTTAAATAGTGTGTGAAATTATACATTTAATGGTATTATATTAGGTTATTTATATTTTTATAGCTGGCCTCTTATATCTTTAACATATAATATAAAGTTTAAATTTTGTAAACACGAGTATTAATACCAGTCGCCATTTACTCACCAACAAGGTCGCCTATCATTTCAGTGCGCCATATTTATTTTTGAAAGTAAGGCTGCTCATGCTTATTATGGTTAGTTTTTTTATTAAACAAGCAAATGCTACTTTCAAAAGAAAACAAACAACCAGTGGATATTCTTAAAATTATAATCTAACAATTTTAAACATACATTTTAACAGTAAACTATCGCATAAACATTATTAATAAAACCACTTGCGTGTGTCCACAATATGAAGTGAACAAAATATTTTATTGTTGAGTATTTAGGCGTATCTGAGTTACTGTTAATAATTTAATCACAAATTTTAATAATACAGTGTCTTTTTGGAATAGTAATTTGGCTACTTAGTAATCCGTGTGTTCTTTTATAAATATTAGTTCGGTGTGTGTGTGTTATCCTCGGAAAATAAATTGTTTTTTTAGTAATATTTAAATAATTATCCATTAAACATAATATTGAAGCATGTGATAAAAAAAAAGAGCTATGGTTTCTCAATGGTCAATATACATTTATTGAAAATTCAAGTCTGTGTATCAAGACCATAAAATATATCTTTTAACCCCAAGATTGTGTTGTGTTGACCACTAGGCTAAACCTGAAGTTTTAGGATTTTTATAGTATTTGAAGAAACTCTGAAGTGCAGTTATTATAACAAGAACATGGATCAAGTTGAAACTCCTGGCAAAATCAGAAAGAAACAATCAATGCTTGGAGCATCTGTAGAAGCTCTTGATGATTTTACAAGAGGTTATGTTTGTCCAGTCATCTAGAGAATGTGTCATGAAGGTCAGTGCAAATGTTTAGGTCAATCTGTATTGTTTTACCCCTGTTGGTTCTTGAAAGGTTAGGTTGATAGTTTGCGATAGTTTATACTAAAAAAGGATAACTGCTTTATAATCTACATATAAATAAAGCTGACGTTTCATGCATAAATAAATTGACCAAACAAACAATATGATGGAGCAAAGGTAAAAACATATATTTGTCAATATTTTCCCCTATTTTTTTTAATTGTGTAAATTAAAAAAAAGTTTCAAATCATCCTAATGTCGGTAAGTTATGATTTTACGTGTCCTTGTGAGTAGAATGACAATGTAAAACCATTCATTATTAGATATTTTATCCAAAAAAACACGTACGTGTACACGTTTAGGCACTCCCTCCCCTATTGTTGGCAGGCTACTTTCTAATCCAATCCTTATTCAAGGGGTAGGCTACAATAAATTACTTAACCCTAGAAATTTTAACATTATTTGATGACTATTTATTTGTGACTGATTAATATTGATTATTTATAAAAATTAATAATTAGGGACATGCAAAATTCGCATTTAAGATCAAACGAATGTTTGCACATATTCTACTGTTTTCACAAAAATACAAATTTAAGCCTTTTTTCTAAATAAACACAATTTCTTTGTAATTTAGCAAATACCACATCATGAAATATAATTTTCAACGCGGTAGCACTGCTGATATACCAGGCCTGCCGTTTATATGAATAATATCAGTTTTTACTCATTTTATAGGTATAAAATGGAACACAAGAAAAATGAGTGTTTTCAGGATATTTAGGTTTTTTTTTATCTGAGGCTAGCCTTAAAAATCACAACTTCTACTTTTACACATTATGATACCTAAATTTCGATAGATCGATTCTTTGTTTACAGCCTTTAAAATATTTCATGATAGGTCCAAACAAAGATAATATATATATAGACCTTGCTACAGGCGGTCATGTTTGGAAAAATTATATCTTCTTAATTTTTATTCCCTTCTCCTTATTTGATAGTAGTTTAGTCTTCTATGAAGACATGTTTTGGTGTTGTTATTGTTTGGTCTAAACTTAAGTTGATAGTCGATTATTTCGATAATGCTATTTGTAAGACTCGAAGGTGATATTGATATATTGAGTTGTGAAATGTGAAATGTTTTGTGTGTATTAATATTTGATTTTTCTCCAAATATGTTAATAAATAGTTAAATACACAACATTAACAAAAAATTTAGATAGTTTTATCCTATTTTTTTTAACAAATATTAATTTGACTTGTATTTACGTAAATAATAACATCGCTTTCAGCATATAATATTATCGCTTTTTGAGAAAAATAACACCACTTTTCCCCTAAAA
Organism: Timema bartmani; assembly: GCA_902151455.1. Lineage (NCBI taxonomy): Eukaryota > Metazoa > Arthropoda > Insecta > Phasmatodea > Timematidae > Timema > Timema bartmani. Next base: position 158,729 of record CABFWB010000622.1, on the reverse strand, counting down.
ATAACCTCACCTTTTGCAAGTCTCTATTAATAATTAATTAATACTAGGCCTAATAATCAAGGTCAACTATAAATATAAACTAAAAAATAAATAAACTGTAATATATGTTTCTTGTATAGACCTAAGTTTAGACAAAAGTGACAGCTGCTAAACGTATGTTTTTGCAGATCATATGGTTTGGCGTAGGGATACATAATTTGGTCTGGTAACTCTTATACTAGCCGTCAGGCAGCACCAAAGAAGACAAACATAGTCTATAGCTTAATAACCCAACCTTTCAGGCATCAATAAATAAAAATTTCAGTGACGTTGTTAAAATAAACTAATTTATTTTTTTAAATAATAAGTTTATTAGAAGGAATGTATTAGGACCAAGCTAATCTTAATAGAAGTTCAAAATTTACTAATTTTTTTTGTTCAGAATTAAATTAGATTAAATATTAATAAAGTAATGTTTAACACCTTAAGTTTTAAAAAATAATCAAATTTTTAGTTGAAATTTATTTTAAATTATCTTCCAGCCTTTATACTGCATACTGCAGAAACAACATAATTATATGACAAACTCAACAACCAGCCCTCAGACCAGTAATTTAGCACTTAACTGAATGGATAAGATTTTTATTCATTTTTTCAAAAGTTCAATGAAAATTTGGATTCGTAAAATAGTGGAATCGACCCAACTATAATAGTTATGGAACTTTTTTTTACAATTTAAAACATTTTTTTAAATAATCCAACTTCAATCCAACTTCATTTCAGGTTGAAAATGTGGACTTCATACACCCCTAAATATAACATACGACTCTCGATCAAATTTTTCACCTGAAGAGAAATATAAACAATAATTTATGTCCATCAAATGTTAGATAAACTATTTTCATATAACCTTTAAATTTTCCAAATTATATATTTTTTATTTACTTTAAAATGAATCGACAATAAAATGGACAAGATGTTGGCACGTTTATTCATGGCTAGGATATGCTGATATTGTAAAAATGATTATTGATTTTTGAAATCCAACCATCTTTCCCAATATAAATTAGTCAATGATTTATGTTAATATCAATAATCATGGTTGTAGTAATATTTCTGTTATAACACTGCAATCTAGCAACTATATATTTTTTTTTTTTGAAAATCAAAATAGATGCTTACTGCAAAGTTTTTTTGTGTAAACAATAATTATTAAATAATTGTGTTTAAAAACGATGACTCCTTTGAACTCAAAACAAATTTTTTCAAAGGGATTTATCTCATGCTTCATGAAAACATAATATGCAAAAAGGTGTCCTTAACTTCTTACATCGATTACTGTTATGCTTATGGCCTGGTTTAGTTTTTTATTCAAGACATATATTTTCCACTACAGACTGGCTAGGCCTGTCATAGAGTCATATGCCTTATAATCTAACTCAAGTCTAGGAAAGGCACAATATACAGTCTCCAACCATTAATTTATCAATGTTAAAGGGTAAAACCATATTTTCACCAATGATACATTTTTGGCCATACAGGGAATCGAACCCAGGACCCTTAGCTCAGTAGGCAAACACCCTACCGACTGAGCTTAGGTGTCGGACTCCTTAACTATTATTTATTATATATTTTATTTGTGTTTTTATCACCTTTCCTGTACCTTCTTACAAATACAATACTATTACCTCAAAAAGTGAAAAAAGGTTCATCTTAAAGAGATGGATTATTTACAATAATTAAGAGTTAGTAAAACAATCCATTGATGAAAAACCACTCAAAATACAAATAGATTTGAGCACTTACAGACTGTGGTGCGTTGGTCACCCCAGAATGTTTGAGGAACTCTAACTCCTCTGTCATCTTAGTGGCCAGAGCCTGGAGGTAGCCTCTAGCATCCTTCTCATCGCTAACCCTGAAACAATTTACTCTGTGAACTTTATTCCAGAACATGGCTTTGATTGCAAAAGTAATCTTAACAATGATTTGACACAGATTAATAGTAAATGAAATATAATTTATTATACTCGCTATTCTATAAACAATTTAAGAGAAATGGATGTAATAGTAATTTTCCCCGTAGGGCAACAGTTTGCAAAAGCACTCTGAAAACATTATAGTACTATTTGGTTAAGTAGTGCTGCAATAGTAAAATAAGGCCTAAAATAAATGGTATGAAATAAGGTACCTAAAGTAGGGGTCTGCAGAAATTTAAATTGTCGACCTGGCTTCGAAAGAAATTAATATCAGCTTCGCATTTGCTCCGAAAAAACTTCAGTTTCAACAATTAGAAAGATTTCCCAATAAAATAGTTACAGCTAAAAAAAAAACACCTCAATTTATGGTCAATTATTGCCATTGTTAGTTGTTAAATAAATTTAAAATCAATATGCATATGGAAAAAATCTCACTTAATTGAATTATAAGTTGTGATAGTAACTTGATTTAAGAATAAAACAATTTTAATAAAAATAAATAGTGCAATAAAACATTTTCCTACTAATTTTAGTGCATAATGTTTATAACCACAATAAAATATTGTTTCCAAGTATAAAACAACAAAAAATATTCCAACTTGTATTCAGCTTTGAAAATATTTCATATATTGGACTAGACTTTGCTTCACATTGAAAAAATTGACATGGCATTCCCCTAGCCCTAAGTATATTTAGATATATATTATTTTAGAGGTGTGGTAAGTTCATTTTTTCAATTCAAAGCTGAACTCAAATCGAATATATGAAATATTCTCAAAGCCTAACAAAGTTTGCTTTTTTTTTAGTTGTTTTATGATTGAAAAAATTTATGTTGTGGTTATTTATACATAACTTTATGCTCTATGATTATTTGAAATTGTTTTATTGCACAATTGTTTGTAATATTTTGTTTTAATAGGATTAATTAAGTTATTATCACAACTTACAAGTCCATTAATTAAATTTTTTTCCATATAAATATTAATTTATAATGTGTACAACAACAAAGAATGGGATTAATTGACCATAAATTGAGTATTTTAGCATTAAATATTTTGTTTTGTGAAGCCTCATAATTGTCAAAGCCAGAATTTTTTTGGAAGCCAAGTCGAAGCTGACATTTGTTAGTCAAGTTGAAGTTTCACACTTCTTTTGAAAGAGACAGTAGACTAATCATAAAGTTGACTTCAGTGACTAAAATGAAAGGATAGTACTAAAAATATCCATTTAAAAAAATCTCCTGGCACACAAAGAGGCAGTTTATCACCCAAGCCAATATCTCACAGAACTGTCAATTCCAAATGAATTTCATATGGCCACAAGACTCATTCTAATATATTATATTCATGTTTACAACACAAAATTCACAATTTAAAACAAATAAAACTTTGAATTATAAAATAATGATTATTAATATGTATGAGGCGCAAGCTTCTAATCCAAACTATTTTCATTTGTTTAACTTACGAAAGATGGGCCCTATCAATTTATAGGTTAAAGATCGATTAGTTCAATATTTTTTAATATCCATGTATTGACACAAAAGGACATGGTTGTAAACCGGCTAGTTGATTGTGACCCTAACATAATTATTATTCCACAATATTTCTAGTGAGATTAATGACCACTTTGAATAAATGGTGATCACACTATTTTTGCTAAAAAAATCATGTTCCGGTAAGTATTTTTTTCTTATTCTCTCTTAATAAATAACTTGTACATTTAAATAGTTTGTTTATATGAATTACTATTGATAGTTAAATAGATTCAATAAGTGATTATATTCAATGCCACATGGCCTGCTCGATTCACAAATTAAATACGTTCAACTATCTTCACCACCACATGACCTAAATTCATGCGATAAAGATTTAAAATAATATTATTTTTTTAAAATCAATATACAATTTCAAAATTATCTTTTTGCTTTGAATTTTGCATAATTTTTTTTTCAATATTCTGGAATGAAAAGAAATGAACTTCATGTGTATTTGCTCAACTCAGCAGAAAATGTTACAACACATGTGCCGAGAGATAAAATAAAAAACTTGATAGAAAGTCGAAAAAAATTGTTTTGAGACAAAATAAAAGTAAAAAATTCACCCTTTTCTGACTAAATTTTGTTTCAATTTTAAATTATACTTTTTTATATTAAGTATTAAATAATTTAATTAATGGAAAATTCAATGACCTCATGTTGGCAACATGTTTTCAGAGCTATTATTAGTTGTTTAAATTTTATTCGAACTTCGATTTGACTTCGAGAATATTCTCAAATATTCGTTTCGGACTGAAAAAACTGACTTTGCACACCTCTAAAATAAAGGTTTACATAATCAATGTATTCCTGCATTTTTTTTCCCCTTGTCAAGTACAAGACAAAACAGCAGACTTATGTTATGATTAAAGAGATAGCAGCATAAAACTAGTTTAATTATTTATCCAATGTCTGCCCGAAGAGGTATTTGTAGAAAATAGTGACCAAGTATAATTTTTATATTATAAATTTATCAAGGCACGGCTAAGTTCCTCAAGAAAATAAATTTAGATTCTAGTACAATCTAGTCTTGTGAGCAATCACACCTTCTCAGCAAATTGTGCGTTCTTAATTAATTTTAAAAGCCAACTTTATATGAGCATAATGTTTTTCTCTATCTTTTTAACCTTGTAGCATTGTAAATGTGACAAAGATTCAACCTTATTTATGGCCTGCACTCTTACAAGTTAGTGTAGCAAAATACTTGAAATAGGGCTGATTTAACAAGTGTAGATAATACCATTGAATTATCTCGCTGATCTGTGCCTCCCACTGGGCAATGGCTTCTTTTTTATTCCTGAGTTCTTCATATTCATCTTCTAGCTGCCTACGCTCGTTTTGGATACGACTAACACTTTCTGTAAGCTGAAGAAATAACATAAAATATATATTAGGTAATAATAGAAGCAAAAAGAAAATTGTTGTAAGCTAGTAGATAAGACAATCAATCAAACTTACATAATCATCACTCCAATTCCATTAAACAGAGCTTGCATTGATAATTTATTCTATTTTATGTCAAAGCCTAAGCTAACATTCCTTTTCTTATTTAACACTGTTTCCAAACTGTTTTCATACCTTTATGTGTCATCAGGCTATTATTTGGTTATATAATTACAAGTAACAAATACTTAGATATTTAAAATCAACAAACACACTATTGTTTATAGTTAAGATCCATTATTCTATTTGTTTTAGAAAAATAGTCTTTTTGTAAAAAAAATGTATCACGTTAAGATGGAGAAAAACTAACCGCATCAAGGTCCATCATGAGCTGTTTCTTGTCCTCCAGCATCATCATCTTTTCTCGCTCATGCCGCCTCTTAAGCTCGGCTATCGTCTCCTCGCTGTTGGTAATGTCTTCCAGACGATCTGCGTCCAGTTTGTCTCTCACTAGTTGCACCTGCATCCCCAAGACATAGCTTCATTAAAAGGTGAACATTTCAAACAATTAACATTCATAATATGGCATTAAATAAAGCTTGAACCAATTTGAATTAGCTCGACATCTAGAGTACGTTTTTCAAAAACACAGTGGTTCTTGTTCTATTTTAACAAGTTATGTAGTGATGCTCACTTCTCGCTCAAGCACCTGCCGCCTAGCTTCCGAGTCCTGTAGTTGGTCCCTGAGCCCGGCACACTCCATATTGTATCTGGACTGTTGTTGAGTGATGCTCTCCGAGTATTGTACCTCTAACCTCTCCACCTCCCCCTTGAGCCGTGAGATCTCCTGGGCTGCATGCGAGTGAGACTGGTTGGCCGCTGCAGCGTCTGCACCTACTGCCAGGCTCCTCTGCCTCATGCGTTCTGCCTCCTCCTCCATCTTGAAAAATAACAATGCTATTTAGTACAATCAGGTTAACAGTATCAGCACTTAAAAGTTCAGGGATAAGAGAACAAGAATTCAACAACTGAAAGTATTCAGTCTTAATTCGTAGAGTAGATTCTCTGATTGAAGCACCAACATTTAAGTAAAATGCACTTATAAAAATTATCTGGAATGGAGCACTACGTTATATCATGGTTTAAATTAGGAGGGATAACAAGCACATTTACCTCAGTGGTAATGAAGTATAAATGGTTATGATTAAACACTAAAAATGTGTTTGTTTTTCTTAAGTGTTTTATCGTAACAATTTCTTCTCCACTATTATTCAAGTAGATTTGCTGGCTTTTCGTACTAATTCAAACCATGACTTACCATAGTTACTAACTTCCATGGCTTTGTGAGGGTGAAATATTTAAACACTATCAACATTTGATGTGCTGGAATTGCGGTTTTTTTAATGTTATCTGAAAATGAACAAAAAAAATTGTGTGTGAAGCTTTAAAAATTTGAAATCGAAGGTAAAATCTCCTTCGGCTTCGACTTCTACAATAACCTTCGCAACTTTGAAAAATTTCGAAGGAAGGATAAAACTTCGATAAATTATCAAACAATTTAATTGTATCTTACTAAATATTACATTTTTCAATATTTGATAATTTTAAAACCGTTACTAAACAGAATTTTAACACCGACTAGTAATTTAACTGCCACTACGTACGCACAGATCAAAAGCGGGTAAGTAAATGTAAATATATTATATTCACTATCGCCAATATAATTTTGAAAAAAAATAAAAATACCTATAAAGAAATAACACCATGGTCATTGGTATGAAGCAGAGAAAGCGCTTTAGTTGTGCTATCATCCCAGCTCGCGTCTAATGTTTGATCCTTAATATTCTATCTCTTTAAAATTATTTGTAACATATTTACAAGTGCATTTTTTTGACACAGAAGTTTTTCGTAGCTTCTTCGTATTTTCTTTATTATTCAAATGGCTGATACGGAAAGTGGGAAACCAAAACCGAATTTAATTTATAATTATTATCAGAGAAATGCAGATAAAAAGACATGCGTATGTAAAGTTTGCAAAATAATATTATAAACTCCACGATGTAAGTAAAAATTAAAAATTAATTGATAATTTACTAAGCTTTTCAGTAAGCATGTGTGCATTAATTATTAATATAGCTCTTAGGTAACAAATAAGGAAATTTTCCTGGTCCTTGTTACTGACAAGATCTAGAAAAATAATTAATTTAAAAATTAAAAGTAGCATTACATTACAACTACAAAAATCCTAGGTAACTTCGACTTTGACTTTTTTTTGCAAATTTCAAGATTCACTGTCTTCACTTCACATTTAAAAATGTTCTTAGCACACCCATAAAAAAATGTAACAAGGGAAAATTATGATGGGAGACACAAAGGCCAAGGAAAATAAATATTGCGCCATTTTACTTTATCTTCTGACAATGAGTATATCAATTTAAGTGGAAAACCATATTTTTTCTTTGGTGAATTTTCTCAAGATAAAGGAAACCATGCAAAATAATATCTCCAGTATTTCCCTAATGAGACTTACGAGTATGTCCAGTGAAATGTGTTTTGTTGTTGTCCCTTCTAGTTTTATACAAAGAGAAACTAAAACTAATGAAAAGCGAGATCCAAGTTTTATCACACCTGTCGACAATACTCCTCGCTTCGCTCCCTGAGTTTCCTCTCCTTGATAGTCTCGTTAATAGCCTCTTCGACACGTGCCTCCAGCTCGCGCCGCAGTTTCTCCGCCTTGCGTATATCATGCCTCAGGCTGTCTACCTTTTGCATGGCAACTTCCAGTTCCTCTTCCTTATCACGCACCTGGCGGGAAAGCTTCTGCTTTTGTTGCCGCAGCTCTGACAGTCTAGTAGTGCCAGGGAAATATTTGTTAGTATAGTTAGACAGCTAGTTGGTAAAAACTTATCTATGGTAGCTACTCTCATAACAATTACTTTTGATTTATACAACATTGATATAGTGAAACACAAACAGTAAAGAAAGAAAAAGTAAAGATAAATATGACAGACATGGGAGAAAAGTAAAAAGAACCATCTTCGTTCAATGACACAAATTTCTTCATGGTGCAAGCTATATTGTGTCTGCCCTTGTGTTTGTTCATGAATTTAACTTTCTTCTGTTAAGCCAACCCCACTTTTAAAACACAAGAGAGTTGATCTCCATCAAAATCATTCAATTTGTTTAAGAATGTCTGGTTGTGATTTAATAAACAATAAGAGGAGGATAAAGGGACATAGCCTAAACACTTTTTATTAGCACTGTGTCTTTCTATCGGTTTGGGTTATATACATTTGTGCCAATTATGATGTGCTATGGATAGAGAAGGTTGAATTAAGAGGACATGTACTCACATTTGTGTGGATGAAGAGTGGGGAATAATTAAGGAGAAACCACCCTCTGTATACCCAACCAAGATTCGGATTACAATCTCCCCGTCATCGGTTGTCCAGTCTATTGCATTGCAAGAGTGGCTCCTTAGACCGTTCGACTACTGGAGTGGGTCCTACACACTTAATGTAAAGAGTAGGCACAAAGGAAGTTTTACTTAAATGTAAGATTTATATTAAATTGACCCTCAGGTTAAAAAATGAACTTAGTACTTTATATTACTTCATGCAATCATTATCATCATTAACTGCTTCCAGCCTATGGCCATGTCTGTTCAGTAAAATGCCTCCACCTTCCTTCTTCATCTGCCCCTCCCATCTTTTTTCTTATATACTTTATCACCTTCATTCTCCTTGGGATTCTTTTCCATTCTCATTACATGAGCATACAATCTCACCCTTGATTCCTATACTATCTTGTGTACTCCCTGTAACCCAAATATTGCCAAGACAACTTCATTCTTAATAGAAATGGGTCCTCAAATCCTTGAAACTTTCAGGATTCTTAAAATTAAAGAAAATTTCAGATTCAAGATTCAAATTCTTAAAAAAATAATATGTTTTCAATTTTTCAAGTGAAATTTGTTTTAGAGCTCTAGTACTACTCATTGGTGTTTCAGAACCAACTATAATTATAGTATGAACTTAACAACCAGAACCCAGATCTGTAATTTAACAACTAGACCAAATGTATGAATGTTATAATGATATAATGAATGGATTATATGAAATAATGTCAACATTTAGTTACTATTTGTATTTTATAATATTCTGCTATATTAATATTTCCCCTTATTCTCATAATTATTCCAATATTCAGATTCGAAAATAAATGGGATGTTTGATTAGTAAAATAGTAGGGATGTACAGGAATTACTTTTTTTATTTCGGGACGGGAAATTAGTCAAAATATCGGGATTTGGGACGAGAATGGGAAATTTTAAAATTACCCTTTAGAATATTCTTAGATTTAAAATATATTGATTTCTAAACTAAAATGGCAAGTAAGACTGGTTAAAGTTATAATATTATTAAAACTCACTTCGGTGGCTGCATGGTCTAAGGCACCACTCTCGCAATAGACTAGACTACTAATGACGGGGATATTTAGTTTGAATTTGGTTGGGTGTATTAATGGTGGTTTTCCCTAAGTGGTTTCTTACTCTATCCACACAAATGCAGGTACACCTCTAAATTCAATCTTCCTCATTCCTAACACACTAAAGTAATTAGTACATAGGTGTATAACCAGAGCGAATAATAAGACCCACTACTAAAAAAAATTGCTAAAGATAATAAAAACTATAAAAAATAACATAATTAAATAGAGGTGTGCGCGAATAGCATTTTTTTTTTATCATATCAAATAATACCATTAATAAAATAGTTAATTTTTGAGGAAAATTATGTTTATTAGTTAATTTATTTTGAAAATGTTGTTTTATATTTAATTATTTACATAGGGAAAACATTACTACAAAACAATGTTTGGCACCTCTTCAATTTGCTCTAAGTATGAAAGCGCAAAATATTATCTAGGTGTGAAGCCTCTTAAAAGTTACTTTTCTTAAATGTTCTATCTAACTTTGACAACCCTTAAAGGTGATTGTTACACCCCTTATACTCTACTCCCTGTCTGGCTCTTCAACAACAGACATGGTGAACCCTCAAATGGTTGACCTTGGCAAGCTACTTCCTTTCCCCCTTCCTTTCTTTTCAGCACCCCAAAAAATAGAAGAATATATCTGTCCTCCTCTAAAGTTTTGAAGCTCTTTCACTTGCTGAACTTAGCAAATCTCTGTTGATAGAAAGAGCACAATAAGTCATTCACCTCCCAACTTGTCTCTCTATAAGGTGGTAAAATAACCCCCTCCCCATCCCAGCTACTAAGTTTGCTAAATAACAAAGAAGAAGACTGTCTACCAAAGAGATTAACAGTGATGAGTCAGCAGTAACTGTTAGAACATGACCGCTACATGCCCTTTGTTTTGTTCCTTGGAGCATTATGTTTTGTTTCCCTTCCCCGAAACTTTTTGGGGAAAGGGTCAATCCCACCCGACTAACGGGAATAGATAAATTCTCGTGGGTTCGGGATCCCGTCCACCCCTATAAAATAGTAGATTCGACCCAACTCTAATTCTTAATACTATTTCTCCTCTACACAGCTAACTTTCTCCTCAAAAACTTAATTTTTATGGCCTCCCCTTTCCTGGTATCAATGTTCATGTTTCTGCTGCATGTGTGACTATGGGTACAAAGTATGTCCTATAGAGCATTTCTCTTCTCCATAACAGGTCTCCTACACACCTATAGAACAACTCCCCTTGATACATTCTTCTTATTAGATCTTCTATACTCCTACCCTTAGCCACATTCAAACTTCCCAGATACTTTACTATCTGTACATTTCTCAGCGGTACTCTATTCAACTTTATACATTTACTAGACCTTATTCTCTTCCTTGTCATTATCATCACTTCACACTTTGTCATATTATATTTCATCTCACACTTTTTTATTTACCCATTTCATGTCTGTATGCATAAAAAGAAATTCGGCTCAAAATTGTATGAAAAATTAACTCAAATTTAAGTTCTCTCATGCTTTTAATTGAAAAGTGATGGCTACAATTCTTATTCTTGAATTTTAAATGTTTGCCTTTTGATCACAATATGAGTTGTCACCATAGCAACACATCTAACAAATATTTTACTTTTCTTTACCAGTGGTCTTTGGTTGAGGGAAATCAATTTTCTGCACTGTACATTTTTATTGGTTTTAAGAATCTTAAGAAGAAAATTGAAATAATCCAGTTGGTACTATTTTTCCTAAACATTTTGGGCAAAAAAAAAGGGGCAAATAATTATGAAGTCTCCAACCAAATAAAAATGCATATAGTTTTGATCTCATTAATTGTAATTAAAATTAACATTATAAAAGGCCAAACTTTCACAAAAGATTCCATTTTATTTTAATTTGCATAAGTATAAGACATTAAAAAAATACTACAATAGACTTCAAAAAAGTTTTAACAATCATCTTAATGTGCTAAGTAAAAGTTTTCAAAAGCACGTATTGCTATATTTCGATGTCTTTAACCACTGCCAATTCCCAATACATAACTTCATTCCATCAGCTGCCATATATGAACTAGAAATAATTCATGTCATTTCATGTGAAATCAACACGCCCTCCAAACATGCACTTTTTAATTTTTTTGAAACTTGGTAGAGTTATTCGGCATGATGCATATTTGACATATTGTAGTTTTCTAGTTCGAGGCGTTCTAGAACTATAGTTCTTTATAATATAGGAAAAATGTTGAGTTTACACTCAAGTGCAAGTATCGAAATATTAATATTTGGAGTCCTAATTTAGATCCAGTGATCAGTTTTAAATGTAAGAAAGTAAGTGGTCACAAATCACAGATACCACAGTTAGCCTAATATTTTAAATGAATAGCCTACAAACGACCTACATGAAACCGAATAACATGAGAAAGCATAAGTTTGTATAATTAATTTGAACATGACTAACAAAGTACAATGTAGTTTGTACAAACATCAGCATTCACTCTCGAGTCGCTGATAGCTCATTAGGTAGCTGATGATGTGCAAACGTCCATCACAGACTGCCTTAAACCAGAATAATGACCCTAATCACGGAACGAATCATGGATAGCTCAGTGGCAAAATATGACGCACTAAGCACAGGTTAGATTCCCATGTCCAATGTCATTTTTCAAGATTTACAAATCAAGCCTATTAGGATAAAATGATAATTTTTACATTCACAGTTTTTGAAAATGTTCAAATTCTACTTTTATGACCCCCAAGATCACCAAATAATATATATATGTTTAAAGTGTGAATAAAGAGCTTGAAAATTTGATCGTTGTATCTTAATTAGGACTCCAATAATTCAATACTTGCAATAATTGAATGAAAATTCAACATTTTTGATATATTTTAAATGTATATAACTCCAGAACCATTTGATAGAGAAATCTATAATTTGTCAAATGTTCATAACCATGCCAAATTGCAAAATTACAAAAAAAATTTTTAAAAAAATATGCAAATTTGAGAAATGTAAAGTACTTCATCGGTTGATTTCACATGAAATGGCCTCCTTATATTAAAGCATATACATTCTAATAACTAAACCAAGTTATGATAAACCCACCTGTCTGTTACTTCAGTGTACTCAGTCATCGCCAACTTACGTTGACTTAAGGCATCTTTTAGTTCCTTCTCTTGGAGCTTTAGTTTTTCATGAACATCTGACTTATCCTAAGATAAAAAAAAAGTGTTCAGAGATAACTTATTAAAATAACATTGTTTAATTTTAACACAATCCCATAAAATATACATATATATATTTTAGCTTAGCGCCAATAAAAACATATTGTTTTAATTTATGACATAAGGTAGCCTAATGGCTTGAATTAAATATTATATTATAATAAACTTTCTTCCATAGTTAATAAACATACATATTTAAAGGGTGTGCTTCTGGGTATTGTTTATATGCCTCACGTTTGAGTTGTCATCTCTAGCTTTCTGCTGTGTGTGTCTTGTATATCTTTCATACTTCTGGGCGGATTTTAAAGGGATTCTCTTCTTAGCTTTATTGTTATTAGAATGGGTAGGTAGGTGGTGTGAGTGAGTGAGTGAGTGAGTGAGTGAGTGAGTGAGTGAGTGAGTGAGTGAGTGAGTGAGTGAGTGAGTGAGTGAGTGACTAACACAATTATAATATCATTATTAAAGTTTACAATTCCACATTTTTAACAGTGATCCAACACATCAGTACAGTTTGACAAATTCCAAGTGACCTAATGAGCCACGCTGAGAATCTGCGTGCCTTGTCCAATAGTCAATGTTTATACATTTGTGGGCCAAAAACTGGCTTCATTTCTATTCATCAACCAACAAGTAATTATTTAAACGCAAGAAACAATAAAAGGGGTGGAGTCCACATTCCCTTCGCGAGGCAGGTGTTCAACACGGAAATGAAATCTAACTATAAACAAATCCAAATATATTAATTCTGGGCTTACTTTGAAAGATGAATAAAAATATGAAACAAAGTATTTATAATATTATTTATATTAAAAGATTAATTCTAAATAATAAAAGAATTGGGGAAATCTACATCATTTCAAAATAGTCTCTTAACATTAATTATGGAGATAGTTTGATAATCTCCTTATCTTGCTTAAACCAAAGAGAAAAACAATGGTCTGGCTTGAATACGAAATAAAAATAGGCAAACCAATGTATATTTTAAAATCAAAATCAACCAATTAAATTAAACAAGATAATAAAAAGCTTAAAACATATTTTTTTAAACACCCCATTTTACTACCCGTTCAGGTTATGTGACTATGTACTAATTACACTAATGTGCTAAGGTTTGGGAAGGTTGATTTAGAGGAAGTGTACCAGCATTTGTGTTGAGGGAGAGTGAAAAATCATTTGGGGAAAAATCACCTTTAGTACAACTTGACTAGGATCGAACCTTGATCTCCTCGTCCTCGGCAGTCTAGTCTATTGCAAGAATAGCACTTTAGACCATGCAGCTACCAAAATGGGTTGAAATATGTTAATAATTTATTATTCATATGTTTTAAGTGTTTCTTTGGGTCTATCATGTTTCCTACTAAGCATGCCGGGTATGCCATTATATTTTTATAATAATCTTAAATCATTAATTTGAGTGAATAGTTTAAGTTCTCAATACACCTCAAGAAAGCCTTTCTATTAAAAAGAAAAGTGAAAGAGAAAACCCAGGGTTGATAAGGAATTACCATTCCAATAATTCCCCGGCCTTTCCAGGTTTTCCAAAACCAAAACTTTGTATTTTCTCCAGACATTTCAGTTACCATTAAAAGAAATGTTCAAAAATGTGTTAATTTTGATCTCACTTAAATGCCATTTCAAAACATAAAATTGATTTTTTTAAAGTAAATTAATGGGTAAAATCGAACATAAATGATGTTTAAAAAATAGAAATCAATTATTTTATAAGACTAATCCACAGTATATTATTAATGTTATCAAGACTTTTAATAAGTCATGAAAAAGAGAAGTTCCTACTCACTTTCACAGCCTCGTCTTTTTCTTGCTTTATTAATCTTATTATTTTTTCAAGTTCTTTTATTTTCTGTGCGGTTTCAGCATCAACAGGTATTATTTCTTTATTTGGATCTGCTGTTTGTAGAGTTTCTAGAGCTCGCAGCTTTGTCTCCAGTTCTGAAAAAATATTAATCCAAAAATTAAGATGACTGTTTCTATGACAATGATCTGAAACTAAGGCTTCACAAATACTTGGATTTCAAGCTTTGAACTTTAAGTAAATACTCAAGCTCAGGCTTAAAAGAATTATGGCCTCGCAATTTTGAGCCACTTTAAAAAGACTATTTCTTTGTCTTGCATTATGTTTGGTGATGAATAAGTAGATTATTTATTTACTCTTCTCTCTACTTTTTGGGGTGTTTTGTATGGATGAAGTTTGAGGGTTTGTGGGGAGAGGGGTGAAGAGACAAGAGAGGAGAACCACCTAACAAAGAGGGTATTGTGCAGCAGATGGCCATTTAAATGTAAAGGTCAGGAGTTGAGTAACCAGGTTTTAATGATGAAAGGAAGAGAGTATGTGACTTAATGAAAGAATATATAGAAAATAGGTCTGTTCAGAAATTACATTTTGACTTTTCGGGGTGGGAAATAACAATTTGCCATGGGACCGAGAAGGGAAACAGGAAAGATTTTTTAAATAAGTTTTAATTGAGGCTTGTAATCGATACAGCATAAATTGTGGCGTTTGTTTAACAATTGCTATTTTGTGGATTGTAAGTGACAAAACAAATACTGCAATGTGTTTTGATTAGTTGGTAAACAAAAGAACATATGTGCTGATAACTTAAACAGAGTGTGAGCATTCCTCACGGCAAATCAGGCTAGGAGGCAGGATGAACCGTAATGTTTCCGAGCTAACTGGGCTAACAATTCACCATCAATTCTAGGGGGGGTCACTCTGCCTGTTTTGGGGGCTACGCGGGTTAGGACGCCAGATCACCGAGCACGAGTGCTGAGGGCTATCATCGTGCCTAAGGTACTGGGGTTCATACCCATATAGGGCCACCTAGAGGTCAGTCAGGCCATTGGTTTTAAGCATTTCTTGCTATACATCGTTCTGTCACAAGCTCCTAAGTAGTTCCAAAAGTTCTTTCATATATTTTAATATTTCTTATCAACATAAAATTTTGTAATAAAGCAAAGTAGTAGAATGAAACCATAAAAACACAAGTCAAACGTTAATTACGAACCCACACAGTCATAATTCAAGTCACCGCCCTTATCTTCGGCAGAAACCCGTCCTGACAAAGTAGGACCACAGAGGGGGAATGACAGGCTTATATTTATTTTCCAGATTAATAATGTGTCCAAACTTAGCCTTCCCATTAATTCCAATAAAAATATAATTTGATAATGAGATTTGAAGCGTGCGACAATAAGATTGGAAAGGAATCAAATTGTACAGGTTCAAATAAGGTGTTAACAATGAGGGGGCCCAATGACTTAAGGATGTTTTTTATATTAGTTATAGAACACAGAGGTTAGAAATAGGTCAGAAGTATCATAGAAACCAATTGTATAATAGTTACGGAACATAAAGCTTGAATTTTAAAGTAAGTGCACCTAGTTACCTCTAACTTTGTATTATTCCTCTTTTTTTTTTGCTATTTTGTTTCTAAATTAAAATTAGATATTTTACTTTGATTGTATTATTTCATGGCTTGTTTAAAAGTCTTTCTTTGATTTCTACTCATAGGGATACAAGGTAGCTTACAGTTTTACTCTTATCTAACCACAGGTTTGGCGGATGTTTGATCTGTGGCTGAGCTCTTAACTAACCTGATAGGTAACCCCTGTATCTCACACAGTCTTCAACTGTGGGAGTAATTAGATTACATTTTCTCTCCATGAGGCAGAAGCATGTGATTACAATACTTATTTATTATACGTAAGTCATGTGAATAGTATCAAGTCATATAACACCTTAATAAATGTTATAAGAAATAATTAATAGTCCTAAATAATTACTAATTTAGTAATCACACCTTATAATAACTGTTTAAGCCTCAGTTTTGTGTTGGGAACATCATCAGTCAGTCTTGACTGCATGAAGATTAAACAAAATGCTGCGCTATTTAAAACCGAATTAAATAATTGAAATAATCCTATAGTTTAGTTATAATTTACAACACTTTATAATAAACATGTTCAATTATTTATATTGTCAATAATCAGGACTTAAGTTATTTGATTACAATTAATTCCACTGAATTTATAGTAATTTAAAGTTCCCTTTAGCGGGCCCCCTTATACCAATGGGTGCCCTCACAATGCAAGTCCTGGTGTTATGCCACTGATTTTGCAGCCTATCAATTGGTTGGAAATGGAAAAATGCAGAGGTGTCAAGGGAAGGGAAACCACCACTGTCAAGTGTTTTTCATACCTTGTAGAGACACTTGGAAATTATTTTTCATACAGACCACATGTGCTTGATGTGGTCCTGTTTTTGTTTCTTTTATAATATTAATGATTAGATAGCAAGTGAAATACATGTTAGTGTGTCCAGTGTAATCTTATAATATTCACACTAAAATTGTAGGTAGCCAGTAGGTGTGTGTGTGTGTGTGTGTGTGAAGCGGTCGTAATAATAACAATGTAACACTCATATTAGATAGCAAGTAAAACACAAGTATGTATGTCTAGAGTGATCTTATAACATTGATAATGTATATAAACATATGTGTATTCAGTATTATGATATTATGTAAAATGTTCATCAACATTAACACACAATTAAGAATAAATAGTATGCTGAGGCATCTTAAACTAATCTACCAAATTATTTTTATTTCATTCGGTCATAAATATAAATGTGCTAACCGAGGTAACGAGAAAGTTTCCCTGCCATGGTGCGATACAATTAAGAGAAACCCTGTAATGGAGATGATATGAACAGAGTCAACAGACAACACCCACCGCACAGCGTATTCCATAGAACTACAACACCCACCCAATCCTAGGACATGTTATAAGGGGCATATTCCAAAGCACTTCAATTACCACCCTCCGCGAGGCAATATAAGAGGGATATTTCCATGTTTCTTCAACTTTTAGTCACCAAACCTTTCACAAAGAGCACTGTTATACTCCAAAAACATTTGTATATCCATTGTCTATGCTGAAACGATACTAAAGCAAATGTATGGCACTGCAAATAATAAGATTAATATAATCGGTGTGTATCAATTAAAATAAATGTGGTGGTGTATTTCATGCATAGTTAATATTTAAAAGCCACTTTTATCATTAGTTTGTGCTAATAATATGTTTTCCATGCTTATAACTATTCAGGAATAAATATTACGTAGTTATCAGTGACATATATCAGGAGGGATCTTCCCCATCTATCAGCCTGATCGTACTTCTCACCACTCAGCTTCAAGACCATTCCTATTGTCCAAATACTTCCCCCCTCCCTTCCTTGCAGCCTATGCAAGTACATGTTGAGATTGTGTTAGATCACAGCTCACTTAACTCAAACAAGCATACCATGATATTGTTTGACTATAGGGTTTAGAATATTTTCAAACCGAGATAAATATAGGGATATATATGTAAACTAATTACACTTGTGGGATTAGGAAGGTCATGTTCAGAGGAAGTGTACCCACATTTGCACAAAGGGAGCGTGGAAAACCAGTTTGAAAAAACCACCCTCATTATGCCCGATCGAGATTGAAACCTTGATCTCCCCAACACCAGCAGTCTAGTCTGCTAAGAGTAGCATGTTAGACCACACGGCCACCGAAGCGGGTTATAATAGTAATTTGTTCATTATCATACAGGAAAATGTGTTTTTTTTCCCCGAATAAATACTATTTGTAGTTTAGTTAACTAGATTAAAACCATTAAAATAAAGGTTGTTTGCACTCAAAACACATTTTAGTGATTATGGTGGGTAGATTTTTTTTCAAGCATTATTAAAATCTAACCTGTCTTTACATTTTTTACAATGGTTAAATTGTTGGGATAAATTAACCTATTCCCTGCATCATTGGGCATATGGACTGAAGATCAAGCTTATCTGATATGGTTTATAGTGATGGGGAGCTCAGCGTTTGAATCTTGACTGGATGTATTGGTGGGGATTATTCCTAAGTTTGGTTTCTCATTTTCTCCCCACGAGGGTGCATTTATTCTATATTATACCTTCCTTATACATATCCTTTAAGTGAAAGTAAATTAAGGTAATCCAAGCCAGTAATAAGACATGGTGCCAAAAAAAAAGTTAAGTTGTTCATCTAACAAGAGTTAAAAAATAAATTATTTTAAAAAGCTACATACCACAATTTCGTTTTGTTAGTACATTGATTTCATCTTGAAGTTTTCTCGTGCCATTGCCACCTTCGGATGTAGGCGATATTCGTTTTGTATCATCCAAAAATGATATTTCACTTGTTTGTTGTAAAGAACGCTTTGTTTCTAAAAAGAAAATGAAAAAAAATAATTTAGAAATACTTCCATATTTTTTGAAGAGTTAAAGTAGAGAAGATCTAATAAGAAAATGGTCTAGCATGCGGGGGTTGTTCTATAGGTGTGTAGGAAACCAGCTATGAAGAAGAGAAGTGCCCTTGAAATGTAAGGAAGTACTGTATAGGGTGTACTTTGTACTAATTTAACCCATATTTACAATTATGCAGCAGAAACATGGAGATTGAGCGTAAGAGAGACCAGGAAAGCGGAGGCCAAAAGAATGAAGTTTGTGAGGAGCATGTTAGCCGTCATGAGGAGAAACAGGATTAGGAAATGAAGTTGTCCAGACAAGAGTGGGGGTGCAGGGATTATATGAAA
Organism: Timema bartmani; assembly: GCA_902151455.1. Lineage (NCBI taxonomy): Eukaryota > Metazoa > Arthropoda > Insecta > Phasmatodea > Timematidae > Timema > Timema bartmani. The sequence goes on along the minus strand of CABFWB010000622.1, from coordinate 139,537 downwards.
GAGTAGAGGAAGCAAGGCTGAGGATGGAAACGAAAAAATGCCAAAGATAATGATGGGGATGAACTATGTAGGAAAAAGACCAAAAGAATGACTAAGAAAAAAGGGAGATTCAGATAACAGCAAGTGTGTGAGTGAGAGGAGAAGAATGGAAGCAAATAAAGAAGGAAAAATTAAAACATTTACAATAACACCCATTCAACTCTAGATTAAAACTTAAGGGAGTGATCTAATAAGTACACTCACTAAATAAATACCAACCTTCCAAATTTTTCGTCAGTCGTTCGTTTTCCTCTTCTAACCCTCGCATTCGTTCATCTAAAGCATAATTACTTGGTGCTATTTGACCAACTTTTGTTTTAGGAACTTCTACAGACCCAAGATCTGAAACAGAACTAGAAGAGTGAAGATAAGGATTAATGCTTGTGTTTCTTGGGAGTAAGAATAATAATATTCTAGAACTTTTATTGGTAGATTACTACACCAAAGTTGTTAATGACTTAATATAAGGAGCAAAGGTGGAGAAAGTATTTTAATTGCAATGTACCCACATTAGTATTGGAAAGACTCACAATATTAAATCACATTGAAAACTTGGTGCACTAGTACAAATTTCTAATCGTGACCACACTGTTACTTGCAACTCAATATATTGCAACCCCAACCCCTTAGACCATAAAACCACTAGCACAGGTTGTATATTTGATTAATTAACTATCTTCGTTAAAAGTGTAAGAAGAAAGGAAGAAAAAAGTGTAAGAAGAAAGGAAGAAAGAAGTGTAAGAAGAAAGGAAGAAAGAAGTGTAAGAATAAAGGAAGAAAGAAGTGTAAGAAGAAAGGAAGAAAGAAGTGTAAGAATAAAGGAAGAAAGAAGTGTAAGAATAAAGGAAGAAAGAAGTGTGTTTGTTCCTATCTAGACCTGACTTAACCTAACTCCCTTTCAAGTTGGCTTCTTTCACTATCACTTACTTTACACTGTTGTAAAGTGTTTTTACACTGTCTTATTATAATAAGCATAATAGATGTAATATTAAATTTTAGTAGATATAAGGGTGGCCACCAGAATAGTATCCAAAATACTGTGAGTTTATTTAGAGATGGAGGGATGGCACTTTATAATACACATACCGTATTTCTTCGATTCTAAGAGTGCAAGAAGTACCTTAATTTTTCAGTACCACCAAGAAAGAGAAAAAAAAATTGATTTTAAGAGAATAAATAAAAATAAAAAGCTAAAATACCCTATAAATCAGAAACATTTTTATTACAGAATTCAATTCACCAACGACATTAGAACCTTATTTTTCAGTAGGTATGTTATTCATCACTCCCTTCTGAATTAAATATCAATCTGATTCTTCTGAGCTATCTTTACTTTCACTATCCCATAGTATATAGTATTCTGAGCTATCGCTGCAATTCTAAGATGTACCCTGTTTTTAGAAATGTTCAAAGGAGAAAAAATGTGTGTCTTAGAATTGAAGAAACACAGTAGTAAAATAATAATTGTTACTTCTCATCACAAAATAAATATTTCATGGTGAGAATCATATTGTGTTTGTGAAATTTAGTGAGGAACAAGGAGTGCCCCAGTTTGGTGAGCAGTATGGGCTAAAGTGTCACTTTCGTAATAGACTGAATTTCTGGCGACAGGAAGGTCAAGCTTCAACTCGGTTATTCCGAGGGTGGTTTTACTTAAATGGTTTCTCACTCTCTCTCCACACAAATGTGAGTCCATTTTCTCTAAATATTTACCTTCTCAATTCCTAGGGATGTGCAAAGTCAACTTTTCAATTCAAAGTGAACTCGAACAAAATATACGAAATATTCTCGAAGCGGAATCAATTAGAATATTTTTGTTAGTTGTTTTAAGCTTGGAAAAATATTATTTTTTGGTTATTTATATAACTTTATGCACCCAAATTACTTGAAAAATGTTTTATGGCGCAAGTGTGTCTAATATTTAGTTTAATTCTGATAAATAAAGTTATGGTTTGAATTAGGAGGGATAGCCAGCACACTTACCTTGATGATAATGGAGTAGAAATGGTCTAAATAGAACACTTTCTACTCCAGTAACTCTCTTGACTTGGTGAAGCTGTCTGTAAGAGTTAAAGCTTGTCCTTAAAAATGTGTTTGTGTGTTTTTTAGTGTTTTATTTAATCAATTTTTATTTTCCAGTATTACCAAGGTAAGTGTGCTAGCTATCCCTCCTAATTTAAACCATGATTTAGCCTAGTGCTCTATTCCAGATAAATAAAGTTATTAGCACAACTTACAATTCTATTACTTCAGATTTCTTTTATATGAATGTTGTCTCATACTGTACAAAACAGCTAAGAATGGCAATAATTGACCATTATTGGTGAAGATTCGTAATTGTCAAAGATGAATTTTTTCGAAGCAAAGTCGAAGCTGATTTGTGTTTTGAAGCCAGGTTGAAGTTTCGAAGCTTCACTCCCCCCTACTAATTTCTATTTTAATAAGTACAAGACCCTAACTATTTTTCATCGTAAATAAAACAAATAACTAAGACTCTTACGTTCCCTGTGTAAAGGTAAACCCTACAAAGGGCAGGTGAAGAGCAGTGAAAGCAGCATTGGCAGTGGGTGGTACAGCGTCGGATGTTCGGATGTCAGTGTCGTCGACATCAAAGTTGGAGGTGTCCGTTGGGCTACTCACTTCTGGCTTGTATGGAGCGGTGCTGTCTCGTATTGTGGTCCAGTCCAAACCAGAGAACCAGGCATGGTTCTGATAAGAAACAAACAATATTACCACCATAGAAAAAGGTAGTTTAACTATAGGTCTTTATTAATACGCTTTCAAATGTGTTACTAATATAGACGGGCTGAATTAAATATTTTACAAATATGAACATTGGATTTAAACCTTCATTTCACCAACAAATATCAAATTTGAATCGCAGAAAACAAAATAAACTAGGCCTGTACAAGAAGCACCTTTCTAATTCGAGACGAGATTGTGAAAATATAACGAGACGCAAGAACAGGACAAGAAAACTTACTTTCAAAGTAAAAAATGTAAATTATGTTTACTAAAGTAAATATATGATTTATAGAGTTCCTTTTGACATTTGAGCTGACACTTGCTTTGGATTATCTTAAAGTTCATTTAAACATTATTACTGTCTTCTAAGTATAATACAATTACCTCATAAAGTGAAAAAAAAGTTTTCCTTATGGAGATAAATTTAAACCCTTAACACTCTCCATGCTAGAGCCGTATTTAAACGTCTTTGTGAAACTTACGAGGAATGCGAAAGACACATTAAAACGTCTTTGTGAAACTTACGAGGAATGCGAAAGACACATTAAAACGTCTTTGTGGAACTTACGAGGAACACAGGAGACATATTAAAATGTCTTCCATTGTGTCATGTGTTTTAAATGTATTTAGATGTTTTAATATGTACCTAGCATTGTTTAGAGGTTGTCTATGGATATTTAATACCAAAATTGTCACTAGATCGCACATGAATTTGTTATTTCAATAGCAAGATTTGTTCTTTACCGCTGTCATCAAGTCGGGTTATAGCGACCTTATTTGAAATTAGTTTGTGTTATTATCTGTGACCATATTGTTTTGTTTGCATTTTATATTCATTATATAAGCAATGGTTGTTTTAGTATCATTACTTATTTTTATTTATTTGTCACTTCTTTTGTAGGTTATTATTTTTCACAAATATCATATTTTGGTCTATTCTGTTTTTACATGAAATTTTCTGAACAGCTCTAGGCTTTTTTCATATATTCTTTGGCAGTATTCATTCATTTATTTATAATGTTTTTATCTTATTTAGACATTGTATTAAAAACTGGCATTTCTTAAGTTTTATTTATTTTTAGGCATGCTAACAATGGCCAACATTTCTGGAATGGGCGATGTATTTTCTGTCAGCAATGAAAGTGTTAAAAATATGATATAACTCATACACTTTTTAAATGCGTTTAATAAAATGGTGATAGTTGCAATGTATACCATTTATAATTTAAATTTTTAATGTGACATAAGGCCTATACACCAAAAAACCCATTTTATTTAATTTGCTTGGATATTGTATTTCTGTTATCTGCTACGCTTCAAGAGTAGCGTTACTGTATTTAAAAAGATATAATTGTCCTGCAATTGGGAGCCAATTACAACGTTCTTGAATTGATTGTGAGTATTTGGTATTTATAGCCCCGTGATCGAGCGCCAATTATGATACGAAATTATTATTATGCCCCACGTTTGCTTGGGGCGCCGGTTAAAGTTATACTGTTTAATCAGCTGATAATTGCCCTGTGATCGAGCACTAATTAAAGTGGTATAGAATGTTTGTGAGAAAATTTAATTAAATAAATAAAACATTTAATATTGCACACGATTTATTTAGATCATGGCACTGGTTTATTACAATGTTCTGTAGATTTATGTGCCTACTCTCTATTTAAGTTAGTGGCACTGTCATGATATTACATGTTCTCTAGGTTTATGTCGCCGGCACTCTGTAGATTTATGTTACTCCCTATATATTTAAGTTAGTATCACTGTCTTGATATTACACGTTCTCTAGGTTTATGTCGCCGGCACTCTGTGTGTTAATACGCACCAACAGCTTATATATGATCTACCCCTTGCCCCTTGGACCTCTCGTGACCAGTGTCAAGACCAACAAATCGAAAGTGTCCTGGCAACAGGTGTCGTGAAGGCTAGCTTCCTATTGGGTATAAGGAGCTAACATCTCTTGCTTGTTTGGTAAATACTACAGAGTTAAATTTTGAAAAAAAAAAGTTTTAATGGTGCAATCCCTCTACATTATTTCTGAAAAGCGCGTGATTCTCCATGGATAAAGTATTGAAAGGATATTTTATATACAATACTTTAAAGAAAAATGAGCTTCATCCATGACTTTTTAAATATATAAGAGGGCTCCAAATCAGTATCATTACACTCAACTCTTTCTTGGCCTCCCTTCCAGTCTTTATCCTACATACTTCATCTTTATCATTCTCTTTAGCATCCTCTTCTTTTTCCTCATTACATGGCCATACCACGTCAGTCTTGCTTCCTCTACTAACTCATGTACTCTCACTCTTTCCCAGATAACTTCATTCCTAATCTTGTTTCGTCTCGTGACAGCTAACATGCTCCTCACAAACTTCATTCTCATGGCCTCCACTCTCTCTTACAATCAATGTCCACGTTTCTGCTGCATAGGTGACAACGTGTAAAAGTATGGCTTGTACAACATTCCTTTACACTTCAAGGGCACTTTTCTTCTCAGGTCTCTTACACACCTATATAACTACCACTGCTGCCCTCTTCTTACTAGAGCCTCTCTATACCCACCCTTCGCCTCAATCCCGCTTCCAAGATATTTTACATTCTGAACTTTTCTCAGCTCTTCTCCTCCCCACTTTAGAGCTCTATTAGACCTTATACTCTTCCTAGTCACTACCATAAATTCACACTTCGTCATGCAAAATTTCACTCCACACTCTTTCACTTCCTCTTCCTTATCCCCCCATTTTATCAAGCCATTAGCAAACATCATGTCTACAATGTTGCAATTAGCTTTAAATTTGTTTTGATAGCCATTTAAGTGTTCTAATAAGAGTTTGTAAAGACATAAACTCGAGAACTTTTGACGTAGTTGCCCAACTATAGAAAATAGTAAATTTAGTAACCAAGTTATAAAATTATTTAATGTAATTCACTTATTTTAACATTCATACATTCTGTTAAGTGGTAAATTAACTGTCAGGTGGTAGTTTTGTTATATCATTATGCTTATAAAAAACACCAATAAAAAGTTCTAAAACACAGTTCAAAATTTAAAAAAACCAAGGTTTTTTAAAAATCTCGAATCCAAAGTTTTTTAATTCTCAAATGTCCTTAAGGATTTGAAGGTTACATTCCTATTTTCAAATTATACCAATATAAGATATATACAAGTAATATAAGCTAAGAAAGGGAATGTCAAGAAGATGCGAAAACAATAACCGCAAAGGACTAAAACTACTCCCAGTGGACCACGAAAAGAAAAATCAAATTCTGGTGTACTGGATCAGAGTTGAGTATGGCAGTCAAACATGTAGAAGCCTAGATGACTTTTTCTGGATTGAATAAAATGTTGAAACATGGGTGAGTACACTTACCTTGAAATCGTCAATGCCTTGTTGCCCTAACCTAAACTCTGAGCTGCATATGAGCCTCCTCATTAGATCTTTGGCTTCAGGAGACACTTCATACCCAGGATCAGAGGGAAAGTCAAAACAATTCTGAAAATATGCAATAATAAGAAAGCATTAATTTATGTGTGCTGAGTAAATATGTGTAGCATTTTGCAAGTATACCAGTTTAGTTTGAATACAACAATATTACTAAAGATCAATAATAGCTGATTAAGAAAAGCCTAAAAAAAATAAAAAATAGTCATTAAGTTTTTATCACCAACCAAATGAGAAATAAAAATGCTTTGATGTTAACTGGTTGTGTGAGTGAGTGAGTGAGTGAGTGGGTGGGTGGGTGAGTGAGTGAGTGGGTGGGTGAGTGGGTGGGTGAGTGAGTGAGTGAGTGAGTGAGTGAGTGAG
>CABFWB010000622.1:93732-121836 GCA_902151455.1 Timema bartmani | reverse complement strand
GGGGGGTCACATCCTTATTCTGCCCTTATATCCTTATATTGGTGCCATCACCTCTAAGGATTTCACCCCTGATGTAACAGTGTTAATATTGTGATTAAATTTAATTGCTAAGTTATTATTATTAGCACCGCGTCTTACTACCCGTTCGGGTTATATACACTTACGCTAATGTGTAATGGTAGGGTGATTGTGAGATAAAATGGAGGACCTACAGTTTAATGTGGGATCCGAACCCCGATAGAGGCCTGGAATTCCACACATTCACAAGTTGTGATTAATACATGTCTTGTCTGAGGTGAAGAACGGGTTTGGCAATCAGATAAATATCTGCCGGGACCGAGGATCAAACCTTGGACTCCCAGCACAGAAGTCTGACACCTTAGCCCTAGACTGCCAGGTCACCCATTTAACTGCTAAGAAGATTTTTTTAAGCGCTTATCTGTTCGGGTTACTTACTTTTATTAATTACACTAATGATTTTTGGAATTAGGAAGGTTATATTTAGAGGAAGTTTATCCACATTTGCATGAAGAGAAAGTGGAAAATCATTTTGGGAAAACCACCCTCAATACACCCAACCGAGATTCTAACCTTGATCTCCCTGGCATCGGCAGTCTAGTCTATTGCAAGGGTAGTGTGTTAGACCATACAGCCATCGAAGTGGGTCAAAATGACCAATAATGGCTTCTAAAGACGTGTATTATACAACTAGGGTGGGGATCATAAACCCAATGCACACATGAGCATTGTTTGTGATGCACCAAAGAAGATAAAAATATGACATGTCATCAAAATCTGGGCCCTGATTATTATACATTAATTTCACTGATTGTAAACAATCTAGTCAAGCTTGTAATCTATTTGGTTGTAGGATGTGTTGCTGCAACTGTTGGAAAAAATACTATGTCAACAAACCTCAGTTGTTCTTATTCAAGTTTGATGTAGGTAATATTATTAAGTGAATCAATTTATTTTTAACTTAACTGGAAATAAATTTGATTTAAACAAGATTTTCAATCAATTTTTAATTTTCAGTACTACTCTTCTGGGTGACAACATATTTCAATTTGTTGAGAAATGGCATCTGGTCACGGGAATCAAACCTGGGCGCACTAAGCTAAGGGTCCCTAGTTTGAGTCTAAGGTCCAGGTGTCATTTTTCAAATAATTGGATTAGCCACCTGTATTTTTTATGTTCCTTCAATAATACTGTCACATGAACAATAATTTCAGTGATTTTATGGAATTAAAACCACCAAATAAAAGGAAAAATGTATTTGAATTAATTTTTTTAAAAACCTATGCTAAAAATTGACATACTTTTACTTTATGCTATTTGCAGTAGATTAGGCTACGTCTCCTCAAGAGGGCTTGACACCCCCGATTATTTAAAAACGTTTTGGTGACATCTAAAGATTCTAAAAAAAAAGACCAGCGAAATAAGTTAGACCTATAGATGTATGGTACCATGCATTGAAAATTATCATCAGGTACCACATATATTTTCATTTGTATATTCTTTTAAACGTATTGAGAGTTTTAGGCACAATGTTTACTGTACCCAAGACACATTTTTAACTGTATTTAAATAACTTAACATAACTTAGCTTAACAAATATACATTTTTAGGATTATCAAAGTATAGTTATGTAAGCTAGTAAGTAATTAAGTTATATATGTGTATTAATCAATGCCTATTAGGTAAGGAAATCTTTTTGTAATGGCAACGATTGAACATTTTTAGTTACCATTTAAAAGTAAATTCATTTTGTTGAAAAAATAAAATTGGCACTATACTAGCTATAATAAAATGTATTTAAGTAAAATAAATAGGCCTACTATACTTAACCCTCTGGGCTCTGACCATATACTGGGGTCCAGGAGACCCCATGCAATTTTAAATTATTTCTAGTTTTTTTTTTCACTTAGGGCACAATAATTTATTGTCTGGTAATCTATGTTAGCATCGTGCTGTGAACGTGTCAGCTATTTTCAAGGTCATTAAACACCAGTTTGTCAAGTGATATCGTTTGGAAGTGGTGTGTGGGTACACTGGACCCCAATATAACTGAGTATAAAAAAACTACCATATATAAAATTTGTGTTTTATGTTAATTTTGAGCGTTCACTTATTATCTTTTTTTATATTATTATTATTTAGCACCGCGTCTTACTACCCGTTTGGGTTATACGCTTAAGTACTAATTACACTAATGGATTAGGATTTTGGAAGGTTGAATTTGAGGAAGTGAACCTGCATTTGTGTGGAGGGAGAGTGGAAAACCATTTAGGAAAAACCACCCTCAGTTCACCCGACCGAGATTCGAACCTCGATCTCCCCGTCCTTGGTGGTCTGGCTCAACACGACTGGCACGTTAGCCAACTACGCCACCGAGGCGGGTATCTTTTTTTATAAATGTACTGTAATGTTACAAAACCAATTTATAATTTTACCTTCTCTTTATTAAAAATTAATGTCACGTATGTTTAATCTAAAAATGTGTAAGTTTATCAACTTTATGTGGAAAAAAAAAATTACTTGTGTTTTCATTTTACAGAACCATTGAGAAATACAAACTAAAAACATTTATCTCAAAATAATGAAAAGTTTACAGTAACATATTTAAAAAAGGGGGCTTAGAAGACCCCAGTATAGAGATTATGTATCAAAGAAGTATGTGTACAGTCAGAGGGTTAATAAGGCCCAATAGATGAAATAAGAAAAGTTTGATATAGGCTATTTCGCTGTATTTTGTGTTTGTTGCTTGAAATAAAACTGCAATGAATAAAACCATTTATATAGCAGGCCTTTTTAAGTGTTATCTACACAAGCTGACTTCAAAACAAACAAGACCATTTTAATGATGTCTTGGGGTTGACACACTTTAATTTGTAAAATATCAGACTTTAGTTTTAACTACCAATTCAAAAAGTACAGTTTTGAAAACTCTTCATTATAAAGAGATGTCAGGGAACATATCTTACTCATAATTTTAAAATATATCAGTATCAAGATCAAATTCAATTAGTGCTAAAATTAAAATAAATGACAGAAATAGTTATAATAATATGCTGGGATTTGAATGTCAAAAGCAGGATGGCACAGACAAAATAATGTAGAGAAATTGAAAACATGATTGCACAGATTCAGAGCATTGTGAAAATCATCAATTTATCAATAAACGTATTAAAATAATTTATTAATCTTATCTAATCTATTAAATTAGAATTAAAAACACATCCAATCAAGACTTTAAACATCAGCTGATTCGTTGTGTTTGAAGCAATGACGTTTCTACCTTATCATAATTTACACGTGCTGTATATTGAACATGTATACCCATATCTTGATGAGGAAAGAACTCCATCAACATCTTCAAAATAAAACATTTCAAATATCAACAATCTTTTGACCTCCTAGTCGGGAGCTACACACCAAAATATGGCTGCCACACCTAGCCATTTCCTTGCACCTATAGTAGCCTATGGGATTATGGGAGTGAAAGAGAGTTCATTTAACAATATTGCCAAATGTGTTGACCCTTTAAATTACAGTAAACTATTTCATTCATGGCACTGCAATACTTCAAAGACCATTAACACTATAATTAAATAAGGAATAACACGTAGAAATGGGCAATGGACATGAGCTAATGAGTCGTAGGCTAACCCAAAAAAGTAAGATTATAGTCATATTCTTAAAGTTCATTAATAAGCATTGACAATAGTTTACCAATAACATTTATATTTTGCATTCAAAGAAAAACTTACTCACCCATAAATGAGAAAAGTAAATCAATAGGATGACATTCATTTACAAAGTTGTCAAACACATCGTATCGAAATTTCAGGTAAACCGAGTCAACAATTTGGCAACATTGTATAACTTACTGTCAGCACGGAAATCAACAAAACAATCCAAATAGCTGTGATAAATATTTTGTAGACATTTTGGTGTCCCAAAACATGTAAACACTATACAAATATAACGTATATCATAAATATTTTAAATTTTAAATGTAGTTAAAATATGATTTTTCAAGCTGTATAATTTTAAATAGTTGATGAAAGTAAGTATTTGTTTGGTGACAGCGTCACATTGTTCACAAATGGTGGATTTTTGTAGATGTTTGGATAAGTGAAATATAGTTGGATGCATTGTCAAAATATTATTTTATTGTGATGTGACGGTAATTGCTTGTTTTTTAATCAAAACTGTGTTTAATTTACTTTATTTTGAAAAAATCAAGAGGTGAATACATATCTTCACGGTCTTAAAGTAGTAAGAATAACCTGATTGTATTTCCTGCCCGCCCTGTACTCACGAAATACACAAGTAGGCCTATGGCTATAGGTAAGTAAAATAAATTGAATAAAAACCATACATTGTCAAATATTTAATCCCCACTGATTGTATATATAAGTTTTGAGGTGTAAAACTAACAAAGAAATAAATAAACTATACACAATATAAAAGTATTGTGTTCCACTTGGACAGCTACTGTTTAAAAGATGGTTGAACTGTTATGTGGCTGGCTACCTCACTTTAATTAAATATAAAGTCATTCTACTCATATATGAGCGATTTTATACCACTGTTGTCAATGACACAACTTATGTAAAATGGCTTAGTGTCATAGTAAAATATATTCAAATGAGATTCCATACAACCTTTTTATAGGTTCATTGGTTATTTTAGGCTTGGTTAAGATCTGGCCTTGTGCGAATAGTCCGTCCGAGTGCCCTTGGAATCCAAGTGCACCTGAAAGTTGCAAGTGTTGGCTTAAAGGTTGAAAGTCCAATTTGATGCTGTCCAAATTCTCTTCAAAGTATACAAATGAACCCCTTACAGTGCACTTTACTAAGGGACACATACAACTTGCCCTTTATCACACACTTTAGTTAGAATAAGGTTTTATCTTGATTGAAAGTAATATATATTATGTGAAAATGAAATATAATATACTGTAGACCTGAGACACAAACTGTTAACTAATTACCTAATCTATATTGTGTTCTTCGCTTATATAGATATGTAAATCGGTTAGATTTATCTTTCTAGTGTGAAAATTTCTGTTGAAAGGAAATGTATTTTCAGTTTTTAGGTCTGCACTAATTTTTTTTAATTGCTTACTTTACTGATAAGTAAATTAATTAAGGTAAGAACCCGCCTCGGTGGCGTAGTTAACTAACGCGCTAGTCGTGTTGAGCCCGACTGCAGAGGACGGGGAGATCGAGGTTCGAATCTCGGTCAGGTGAACTGGGGGTGGTTTTTCCTAAATGGTTTTCCACTCTGCTTCCACGCAAATGCGGGTTCACTTCCTCTAAATTCAACCTTCCCAATTCCTAATCCATTAGCGTAATTAGTACTTGAGCGTATAAGCCGAACGGGTAGTAAATAAAAAAATAAAAAATTAAGGTAAGTAGCAATTCATATGTAGATATATATTTAATAATTGCTCTAAATATTCAGAAATGTTCTCTATATTAGTCCTATTTGGTATCCCTGTGTTTTAGGCGTGGAGCTGTAATGTCTGTGTTATGTATAGTATGATTTTGGCAGGAAGAACAGTAGAAGTTAGTGACTAAGTTACTGTATTCAAACAGTTTTATTATTTTCATACATCACTTACATTCAGCCCTCACTTTTTATAGATATTATCAATAAATTACCTATAAAAACACAAATAACAAAGTAAAATTTTATTAATTGGTCTCAAATAAATATGTTTGAATTTTCTCTACTGTTCTTCCAATCAAAATCAGGGTATAGTTACACAATCATTGTTTACCTACTCATTTGGAATTCAATTTGGCCCGTGACCAATTTTTAATGGGCACGATTCCCCTTAGGCCTAGGGCCTAAGTGTTCCATGAATGATCTGGTGTCTGATTGTTAACCTTTTCCTATAATTATGTTGGGGCTAAACCACCAACAAGAAATCAGTAGCCTACTAAGGACCTAGCACAAATTCCAATTTAAAATTTTAAACTTTTCCAGCCAGCCTCCTGGCAGTCTTTTTCATCCTAATTTCATGGGTACCTCAGTCTTGCTCCCTCTTAGCTCATGTACTACCACTCTTTCCTGGATAATTTAATTCGTCATCCAGTTTCTCCTCGTGACAGCTAACATGCTCCTCACAAACTTCATTCTCGTGGCCTCCACTTTCCTAGTCTAACTTACATTCAATGACCATGTTTCTGCTGCATATGTCATGTTTCATTCAATAATCAGTGTTTTGTCATCATGTGGCCCTCAAAATATTTTGAGTGTGCTCACTCGCAGGAACTGTGAAAAGTTAATTTTTTCATCTGTAGGCCCCTTCAACATATTAGGAGCCTTTCATGAGACAGGGATTTTCTCGCAGTGGGATTTTGCCGCACAAATTTTTCCCACAGAGGTACAATGGCTTTAATGAGAATGTTCACAAAGGGAGGGAAAAAGTCATATTACAAAATTCCCACCTGACCGGTACTAAACAGCCGCTTGTCTTTGCGACAAAATTAGTTGACACGGAGAAAACATACAGCACATTGACCCTTAGATACATTGACTCATATACACTTTCACCAAGAGGGAATAAACCACTTTTGATAAATTATGAAGTTCATTCTCGTGCTGTGTTATGGAATGTTTCAAGTGAACTTTACAAGAACCGCCATAAGAAGGACGAGGCATTACAAGAAGGGTACATTGAATGAGGATTATAGCATTTTATTTGCATAAAATGCTGAGGAAAATAAAGGTATAATTATGTATCCATCATACAGTTCACGTCGTCACCCCGTCAAAAGCACAACTGAACATGCCTGGATCAGGGGTGCAGAATATGTTCAGAGATCCAATATTTCCCCAGAACATAACATTTTCATAAAAAATTTCCCCTAAAACCATAGCACTCAAAATAAAATATTGAATATTTTTTAGCTACTGAAGGGAATAAGTATTACCTGCTACACAGTTTGGAAAATTCAAATTTAAATATATTTTCTATAATAGTGATTTTTATAGTAACTACCTTATAAAAAATGTAATTATCTCCCAGAAATGGCAACCTTCCCATTTGCTCGTATGCATTACATGTTGTTACTAATTGTTCATTGATACAAGTTGGCTTACCGGTGCTAACATTTAATTTTACATCTTGAGAGTAAGAGGCAATGGAGTGTAATTCAGGGAGGCCTTGGTTTAATTGTTAATTTTCATAGACTTTTCATTTTTTCGTAGACTGGCCACTACTGCAAGGTCTATCACTATCAACCACACTAGGGGAAATACAATGGCTATTTACGACAATGAGTTTTACCTGATCACATAATTTATATTTTACAAAACTTGCAATACTCCCTTGATCCTTACTTGTAGGTTTTCCTTGGGGATGTTTATTATATACGTGATATCCGTCTGCCACACCATTCACAATAAACACACTTGACATCTTGTTTTCTTAAAATTCAACATAGTAAACATTTGTTTCACTAAACCATCTTATTTTTTTATAAACATTTATCTATTGTGCAATGTACAGATCTTAATAGGTCCACTAAAAACAACAATTTCATGGCTACACAATTATTACAAGCATGTCATGAGTTTAAATAAACACATAGCCAATTAGGCCGAGATATAAGGGTGACTGAATTCAAACTAAAACAAAACATCGCTCACCCTTCCCTGCCCTCCCCTGCCATAGCTATCAAACACCCGCGGTAGGCTAGGTGACTGATGAATCATCACTCAATCACGCCATTAGCCAGGTTGAATTATTAGATCTTTCCTTTGCCCCTTATCTAGAACTCTGACACATTATCTTAGCCCCTAGACACCACAACTCTTTGTGCTTACACCGACACTACCTCACCATGCCACATAACCGACAGTGTCGATGTTGAGTGTCATCTACTTTGTTTTTCATACAAATAAAACTACCATGTCAGAACCATAATTTACTAAAAATGTCAACAAAATTGTTGGACTTTTCCCAGCCCCCAATTTCCCCAGGACTGCTTTAATTTCCCTCTCATGTGAAGGGAACATCAGAAGTGTCTGCACGGAAAAACCCCGTTGTGGGAAAATCCCTCTCATGTGAAACTGGCCTAGGCCTACTAGCTAGCATATTTACACAAAGGGGTAGGGATAAGGGATTTAGAGGAAATAAGCCCTCATTTTATTGAAATGAGTATGGGAAGAAAATCACTGGAAAAACCACCCTCACTACATCTGTCCTGGATTCTTACCTCAACTTTAATGTGACTGGGAAATCAGACAAGAAAAGTTGGCACCTTACCCTGAAAGTCCATCAATGGAGGTCTTAATTTTAATAATTTTAAATGAAACCTAACTTAAAAGTGTCTACATATATACTGGAATACACAAACCTTGAATCAGATAGGCCCAACTGGAAAAATATTAAGCATCTTTGCGTTAAGTATTTTCATCATTAATTTATATGCAAACTGCAGTTCTGCATGAAGCTAAGAAAGAGGAGAAATCGCTTGAAAAAAAGAATGAAATTTGAAAATATAATTTTTGGTTATGGTAAGTTTTAAGTAGGCCTAAATACAATTATCTTAATATCTAAATTTATTCCTTACTTACTGTACTCTTTATTTATTATACAAATTCGTTGTTAAAAAATATTTCTTTGTGTGGAACGGTTTGATTGTTGTGAGGGTAAGGGGGGAATTTAAAAAAATTGTTACATATATATGTGTGTGTGTGTTTTTTTTTTTTTAAACATTAGTTCTATACAGATGAATTAAATTTATTTCTAAAGGTGAGTTCTCACGTGTCATTTTCAACTAATAATTTTCAATGATTCATTTTACATGAAAATGAAAAGAATTTGTTCACATGCGTCATTAATAAATGATGAGATTGATCAACTACCATTTCATTTATAGAAATGATGCCTTGTAAAATTAATGCACGCTTTGGTTCGTGAATTTTATGTGCAGTTATCGCACGAGTAAAAAAATATATTAAATAAAAATAAGTGTAGATGAGCATGTCAACCCACAGGTTTCATTAAAGCCTTTCTGGCCTGTACAGATATTGATATAACAATTGAGGATTAAATCCAGTTAAATATTCTTGCAATAAAATATTTACTTATGACAAACCTCAACTTACTCTCATCTTATGTATTTGCAATAGGGACACTTTGGTTAGCTGTAGCCATTTATATTATACTGGAATTTGAAATAAAAACCTGTAAATATACTGAAATTTTAAAACGCATCCAGTACAAACCATGTCTGAATAGACTGCGCACTTTAATAGCTTTAAAATTGCAATTGTGTCGACTTAAGGGACAGAAGTCATTTTTGATGGTGTCCGAATTCTCTTAAAGTGTGCTGATGCACCCTTAAAGCACAATTTACTAAAGGGCAGACATGATGCACCCCTTATCATGAACTTTAGTTAAAATAGCGTTTTAAATGGAATAAGTATCAGATAAACGTTAACTCTTATATAAAAAAGATATTTGCTTTGTATTTTTTTTGGCATGCTACGTCTTGTTACCTGTTCAGGTTATACGTCTATTTACTAATTCCACTAATGGGTTAGGGATTAGGAAGGCTTAATTTAGAGGAAGTGCTCCTGCATTTTCATGGAGGGAGATTGGAAAACCATTTAGAAAAAACTATCCTCGGTGCACCCGACCGGGATCGATCCTCGGATCTCCCCATCTTCTGAAGTATAGTCCAACACAATATGAGCGTGTTAGACCACACGGCCACCAAAGCGGGTTGTAATTTGTTAATTTACATTTATCAATAGGCTAAACATTCTTAAGTAGCACAAAAATCTCATTTAGTTAAAAAAATATGTTTAGTAAAATTAATTATAAATAATGGTGTAAGAATAATTATGAATCAAATTTTATTGATATAATACGATTAATGACGGGAAAATAACCATTGACATAAATATTGCTATCACCAAAGTCTCCAAAGAATGTGCATATGTCAAAATAGACAAAACACTATCAAAAATTAATCTCTTTGCCATGGAAACACATCTTTCATAGGTGGCCACAAGATAGCTCTAGTTGTACTGTGATGTCCGAATAGTTTTATGCAACCTTTGCACTTAGGGGTGCCAGAAACGAGTTTTATTAAAGTGCAGTAAAATGCACAAGTGTGTGTGTGTACAGACTATTCAATCACGGACTAACTTTAACTCAAGTTTCCAATAATAGTAAGCTACCTAAAAGATCATGGTTGTGTTCACAAGAAAGCATGAGCTGTATAAATATGTCAGTGAATTATAAATTCTGCCTGCTCTGTGGCAAAAAAATAAATCTAAATATATTTATATATATATATATTATTGTGATAGCTGCTTTTATTGTTCCGCGATTGGGCATCAATTATAGTGATATTGCCCCACGATTGGGCACCAATTATAGTGATATTGCCCCACGATTGGGCACCAATTATAGTGATATTGGATTTTAAATGATGACTATGCGGATGTGGACACATGTATGCCTTAAGGTTGGGAGGCAATTATAGTGATATCGGATTTTTATACTGATGATGATGATGCGGATGTCGACCCGTGTATGCCTTGCGATGAGCATTAAGAATAACGATACTGGGTTTTACGATGATGACGACGTGTGCATGCCCTACTTTACACTTGTATATGGTTATGTGATCTGATTATTTGTAAATCTTATTCTTATGAAATGAGTAAAACTTTTAATGTTGCACACAATTTATTTAGATGATTACACTTTCGGTACTGTAGATTTGATATTAAAGTGATACAGTTTTGGTTCATTTATGGACCGACTCGGAGAGCCAGATCTATGTATTTCAAAATCATGTTTTTTTGTGTGATAATATTAGGTTTATGTCTGGATTCATACGCACAAACTGCTTATATATGACCTACCCCTTGCTTCTTGGCCCCCTTGTCTCCAGTGTTAAAACTAACTAATTGGGGAACTCCTGGCAACCTGATGTAGTGAAGGCTAGCTTCCTATTGGGTGATGATCTTCAAATACAACGGAGTTGGTCTTTTAAAGAAAGAAAGTTTTAAAACGCAATACATTGAATTTACTACTGAAAATGCGTGATTCTCCATTGTTGACGTATTAAAAGGAAACTTTACATACAGTTCTTTAAAGAAAAATACACTTCATCCATGACTTTTTGAATCTATGAGAGGGGTCCAAACCAGTATCATTACAATATATAAATTTACTGGGGCAATAGGCACAACCAAAACAAACTTAACTTATGAGGTTGGATTTACCTGTTAACAAGAGCCTCAAATAGCCATGATTTTTTTAATGCTATGTTTCACACAAATTGAATGACATTTTCATCAATATCTTATAAAACTTTTTTTGGTGTTTATCTTGTTTTTGGTTCATTCAATATAGCAAGGAAAATAATTTATTCAAACACCTGAACTATTGATTTATTTATATATATTGATATATTTATTGGAACTCCATGGATTTTGCCTAGCTTACCAGTGCTTTATTTTTCCATACAAGGCATGGCATTAGATTTGTCTATAAACCACAATATAGCTAACTATTTTGTTTTTGTTTTCAGAATCTGTTCACATTATCAAGCCTGTCGAAGAAGCAATTTAAGGACCATTCAAGGGTCCGACAACTTTTAATGGAAATAAACTTTCAAATATCAATACATTTTCAATCCATGCTGCATCTGCGGACACACAAACCAAACCAAACTTCCAGAAATATTACATGACCACCGTTCCAGCTATAACTTGTCGATTATACTAGGTTCATGGTACTTAAACGAGGAAGGCCTGTACCACTGGTACCTAGAATGAACGAACCAGTGAAGAAAAAGCAAAGAGTTGATGGGCAAGAGGACATGAATGTGGATGATATCCTCATTGCAATACAGCAACACATGCTAAACCAATGCTTGTGCCCTTTATCGGAGAGTGTCCTTCGCAAACCATTTCAGGGTTCGCGTCTTGTATCTGACATTCAAGGGGAATACAGGGTTCCCTTACTCGCTGATTGGGGTAGAGATCGCATTCTACTCTTTATCAGTACACTGCAGCTACTGTGTGAAGTGGCAATCAAGCAAAATGCAAGAGGACTTATGTGCAAGCGCCTTGGGGAGATTTGTGACACACTGGTTAGAAATGAGTATGGTCTTATTGAGCAGCTTATTGAATTCTCATCCCATACAGACCCTTTCATATGTTTTGCTGCAAGCAGAGCTCTTTCAGCATTTTTCATAGTTTCAAAATCTCACGTAGACCCAAATTGGCTAGAGTGTTTGACAGAGAATGCTGTTGTCACAACTGCAACACAGTCACAAATTTCATTCTCTTTGGAGGTTATTAAACGTGTTGTGGAGTGGAAGGATCTGGATTGTCATCCGTTGGAAGACAGTAGTGAAGACAAACCACCCACTACATGCATTGTTATCAGTTTATCTGACCCAGACAGCCTTGATACTAGCCAAATAAAGTGCCTGTGCATCAAAGCCTTGGAAGCAAAATGGCCTGCCATTGTGGATAAATTCGACGCACTCATTGGTAACTATTCCAACGAGAATGAATCTACAATTGTTACTTTTCTTGGACTATGGGAAGCTATTATTTCTGTAAAAGCAAATTTATCAGTAGTGGATACAAAGCCCTTTTATGCACACTTGAACAACTTTGTGATGTTGCTTAACTCTGCTGTCCCCCCAGGTATATGGAAACATTTATTAGGACTTTTTAATGAGGTTTTGTGTTATGGTAGCACATTAGCATTGCAAGACATCTTAGCAGAGGAGCCGTGTGCATTGGCACACCTTGTGGTACGAAGTGTGAAAGACTGGCACTTATTGGATACTCTTCCGTACCGCGGTGGGAGTGGCAGGTTTGGAGGAGGAGCAGGAGACGGTGACAGGCCGCTGCTCCAGAAAATGGTACTTTTGGTTTTGAAAAGTGTTGCCGTTACAGTGAAGGAAACTCGTTGTGACAGTTCAAGTGACAGCTCACTTGGGTCAGAGGCAGAAGATGTGGATGCTGATATGGCAGTTATTGAACGCAGCATCAGAGAAGTTTTGCGCCAATTGGATCAGTGTGTGAAAACTCTTTTACCCTTTCATCCGGAAACACCTGTAGCTCAGTGGGTAGTGCAGTTATTTGCTGACCAAGATGATGCACTTATTGAAGGCATGGTGTGTTGCTTGGATGTCGCAGTGGGGTTGTTTTACCGTAACACGGCTCAGCTCGATCTGAGGCACACGCTCAGTCCTGCTGCGACATTTGTGCAATTCCTCTTGGCAGTCTCGCATGACCCAGATGTTTTGTTGGACCTGCTTGTCTCCAATGAGACGTGCTTTTTACTGTACCTGTTGCGATTGCTGAAGTTTGTTCGCCGAAATTGGGGGGATTTTGTTGCCTGCTGTGGAAGAGAATTAGATGATACAATTTCTGTTTTAATTCGTTTGAGATTCGCAATTGACAGACTTGTTTCTAAAGACTTATTTCCATACAATATAAATCCTGTAGTCAGGTTACTGGAGAAATGTGAACAATTGTATGAAGGGAATGATAATTAAGTATTAAATTTTCCTAAACAAAAGTGGGATGAAAATTGCATGATTTTGTTTAGATATATTTATATAAATATACCTTCCATAGACTACTTCAAAAATTGTGTGTACAGCAACATAAAGTAGTAATTATTATTTTATCAGCTTAATGTATTAAATTTTGAATGGTTTCAAAATAATATTCTTTCAAAGAAACAATAGGATATGCATACCATCCTGAAATTAATTTATTTCTTTATTTATAAATGAGCTTTTTCATGTACATGACTATTTGAACAAAATGCTCAGGTTCTCATACCATTTTGCCACCATCCCACGACTAGGTTTTATTTATTTGAAACATATTAACTAAAAATGTTGAGAAAGAGAGAGAGAAAAAATGTGAAATGCTATTAGACAGAATCAAATAAGGTTGAGGAATCAAAGGATATTTACAAACATTCCATGCCAAGCAAAATAGCCACAGAATGCTTAAGGCAAAAATTGTGTGCTAATAAATGTCACTTTACGATTTAGATAACTTGTTACAAGACAATGTCAACATATGATTGCTAGCTAGTTCATTTTAAATTTACTAATCACAAAAATTGAGTATATTCAATGCTAAATGTAGCTATTTATGTTGGATTCTTTAGCCTACCAATTAGAAAGGTATTGTTAGTTGATTTCTCCCCACCTTTCTTTTTTTAATATTTTTTTTTACCATTAGACCTAATATAATGTGTCTGAATTCGATTGTCTTTAATTAAATATCATGAACATATTTGTTCCATTCACCATACTGCCAATAGATTTTTCACCATCTGAATATATAGCTTATTTCATTTATGTTCTCAAGCAAAATGTTTTAGAGGGCAATTCTAGAAAACTAGCCACAATTTTTGAGAATTGAATGTCTCTAGATATATACAGTAGCCCTATGACTTCTTTGGTGTTGACTGACAGCTATGAAAAGTTACCAGACCAAATTATCTATCCCCACCTCAAACCATATGATCTGCAAAAACATGTGTTTAGCAGCTGTCACTTTTGACAGTCAAAATTTAGGTCTATACAAGAAACAATTTGCCAGTTCTATTTATTTTTTATTTATTGTTGACCTTAGGCCTAGTATTTATTATTAATTTTTTCTACAATATTAAACATTTAAAGAATTTTAGTATGTAATCCCATATTAGTTTTTATTATTACTTTTAAATTATTTTTTACTAATCAATTTTTTTAAATTTATAAATAATTATTTGTTAATAGTATTATTAATAACATTATAAATGTGAAAAATCTAAACGTGTAGTATTACGCAGAGAAAAAAACCACTGTCATAAACCACTTTAACACTATTACAAGAAAAAAAGTCATATTCGTTATGAACTGGCTTGTACCTTTTAAGTATTTTCCAATGGGGTCGCAAGAACTTCTTCTACATCTTCATATTCATCATCCTTTTAATCATCTTCAGCCCAGTTAATGATGATAGGTGGGTGGTATAAAATAAAAAATACAGTGTAGGGCCTACTGACAAATCAAAAGCTATCCTAATTTAAAATTCTATTTCAGATTCACTACTAACAGTTATAAAGTCTCTAATAAAACTACAATAACTTAAATAACTTGAAGTCTTAACCTGGTATTTATTTAATCAACACTGGAGAAAGACTCGCTAGTATTTTTTATTACACTTCACAAATTTTTTTGGAATACTATAAAAATCCTAAAACTTGAGGTTTACCATAGAATGCAACACAACACAATCTTGGGGTTAAACAATATATTTTATAGACTTGATACACAGACTTTAATTTTCTAATAATGTATATTGATCACTGAGAAAAATTCACAATTTTTTTATCACACGCTTCAATGATATATTAGATAAATAATTATTCAAAGATCACTAAAAAACAGTTTATTTTCCAAGGATAGCACACACACACAGAACTAATATTCACAAAAGAACACACGGATCACTAAGTAGCCGAATTAATATTAAAAGAAGACACTTATTAAAATTTATAATAAAGTTATTAACAGTAACATAGACACACCTAAATACTCAACTAAAAAATATTTTGTGTGCTTAAACTTGTGGACACACACACACATGGTTTTACTAACTGTACTTTGTATGATAATTTACTTTTATAATGTCCATTTAAAATCGTTTGGATTTTGGTTATGAGAATAACCGTTTGGTTGTTTGTATAGTTTTGAAGTTTGTGTTTGCTGTTTAATTCAAATTAATTATTAAAATCAGGAGCTTGTTAAAAGTGGCCTTAGATTCAAATAACAAATATGGCCACTGAATAGAAGCTATGCTACCAGTTTGTGGCATAGTCAACCTTGTTGCCAGTTGGACGGCAAATAGTATTAATACTCGTGTTTACAAAATTTAAACTTTATATTTTACAAACATTTTGTATGTCTTTACTCTTTACTATCCCAAACCATTTATTTATGTTAAAGATATACGAGGCCAAATATAAAAATATAAATAACTGAATATAATACCATTAAATGTAAAATTATATGCTCTATTTAACCTGTAATTGCTGCAAGAGTTAAAAGAAAAACTAGAATTTACTAGACTTTTTTTTCTAAATTTTATTATGGAAAATACAATTCTACTCTAATCCTCAGGGAAGTATTGTTAAAAGTGATTGATAATATTTTTTATTGATAATAATAGTAGTACTTAGCAAATAATAATTATTTCCAAATATGTTGACAAAAGTTACTTTCAGACAATGTTGGCATCTGCTAGCTGTCATGTAAAACCAAAGAAGTGCTAAGTTTACTGTACTTATTTTAGAAAATTCTCTAGGAAAAATGGCTTTAATAAATCAAACATTGAAAAAAAGGATAGAAAAACAAGGCCTACACACTTTTAAAAAAAATTGTAGGCTTCAGGGGAACAAATAAAAACACATAATTATAAAATTTTCGGGGTTCATCTGTCTGCTTCTTCGGCAGAAGAGAGTAAAACACGAATTGAGCTGTGGCAGCATGGCTAGATGTTGATCATGGTTACTTGGATTCTGCAGTTGGCTGTTCAAACTTGTCTTGAATCTTTATAAATTGATAGAATGTTTTACTTATATTAGATTTAACTATTAAATTATCTGTCACTATTTTAATTACAATATAAATACATCTAATCTACTGAGTCAAGTAAAAACAGTATCTAAGTGACCATGATGCCATAGTCCAGTCCATGTTTTATTCTCTTAGTATATGTAAAAAAATTGATTATGTTTTTTGAATTGTGAACTTAAGACCTACATTTTCCTGGTAAGTGTGTAAGTCTTGTTCTTTTATCCTCTTTTTAATGTTTAGTTTAGTTCATTCTATAGATAAGTTAAAATTCTCTTTTTGTTAACTACCATTTATATGTATCTAATTGACATTAAGTTTTATCTATGGCTTGGGGAAGAGATTATCATGTTATCTGCCTTATTTTATAAATAAAATAACTAGTATTACCTTAATTATGAAAAATAAAATTGTAAATTCTTCTTTTACTTAAACTTATCTACTTATGTTGTCCACCTCTTTGAAAGTCAATAAAAATAATTTTCTAATTATATAGGATTGTCATCCATATAGGCATCCCACTGTTGTGAAAGGAAAACATTTTTTACCGGTAATATAACCAGTGACTAAAGTGAAGTTATATTTATAAGTAGGTCTTACTGTAGTTAGTGACTCATCAGACTTTTTCTAACCTAACATATCAATTATATTGTTTAAAAAAAATAGAGCCTATATTTTTACTATGCATTGGTTGGCATAAACTAATGATTTTGAAGAAGAATGTGTTTAATATTGTTTACAATATTACTGAAGGTTTTACAATTGATAATTCATGGGTTTTTTCCTCAGAGCATTTTAAAATGTGATAAACCTTTGAAACATTTTATAGATTATTAATAGGGATGCTACTACCTCTCAACACACACACACACACCACCCTTTCCGAATTAACTGAGTGTTCCCATTCATTTTGATGCAGTATAGAGTAATATTCTATTTTACTTGGCTATGAATAAAACTGGTGCACTATTGGTTTCTCCATTAAAACTTAGAACAGATGAATATTTAGGTAGTAGCATGTAATCAATATTATTTTGTATTGTTGGCCACCATTCCAGGACTAAAGGTGATAAATTTAAAATATCAAAGATGTAAGATATTTATTTTAATATGTGCACAACACCTTAGGTTTCATAACAGCATTCATCAAAATTAGAAGACAAGTACTTTCAGAAGGGAAAAAAGTCTTGAAATTTTGAGGATTTTGAAAATGAATTTTACCCATTTTCGTATCTGTTCACCAAATTAATTTTTAAATAAAAGTGCAGATCTCTTTAGTTTTCATAAAACATTTTTATATAAAAAGAAAAGTAGTTTGAAAATCTCCTGAAATAAAAGTTGTAGTTTTACTTGTATCAGACTTAATACTAACATTTAAAATATAATTTATTAAATACTTAATCCAAGTGGTAAAAATCTGCAAAACTCATATTGTATTTGTTCAAATTGCACTATTTTGAGGGGAGTTATAATACCTATTTTAAAGAAAGGAGACAGAAAGAGGTGTACACATTATAGGGGGGATAATGCTGATGTGCCACTGTACAAAATTATATATGAGATGCTGAAAAAGAGAATCAGAAATAAAATGAAAGGAACAGCACGGATTTAGGAAACAGAGGTCTACAATAGACTTAATCTTTGCCATACGACAGCTGATGGAAAGAAGGTATAAATATGGGAAAGACTTAGTAATGATATTTATGGATGTGGAGAAGGCATATGATAGCGTGGATGGAAATAAAGTTTGGAAAGCAATGGAGGAGGCCAAAGTGGAAAGAGGAGTTGTAATGAGAGTGAAAAGCATGTATGAGGATAACAGGAGTTGTGTTAAGATGAAGAGCGGAAGAACAAGAGTGGTCCATATAAAATAATGAGTGAAGCAGGGGAGTGCCCTTTCAATGAAAGAATGAAAGTCATGATGTTTGCTGATGACTTTATGATATGGGGGGGATAAGGAAGAGGAAGTACAGGAACAATCACAAGAATGAAATGAGGACGTGAAAGGAGGAAGTACAGGAACAATCACAAGAATGAAATGAGGACGTGAAAGAGTCTGAAATGAAATTTAGCATGGCAAATTGTGAAGTGATGGTAATGACAAGGAAGAGGGTAAGACCTAGTAAAACTAAGGTTGGATGGAGTAGAGCTGAGAAAAGTACAGAACATAAAAATATCTTGGAAGCGTGATTGAGGAGAACGGTGGACGTAGAGAGGGTTTAATGAGAAGCGGACAATAGAACTATAACAACTCAAGTGTGTAGACAGGGCTTTACCTAAAAACATATCTGGCTAGGGGGGGAGATAGAGATTGGGGCCTGTTTCAAGTTACAAATCTACAATTTATAAAATAATTAACTTGTAAGTTATAAGAATTTAGGAAATTGTGTTTTATAAAGCCACAAGTGAAATTGTACTATTTACAAGTAAGTTTATACAGTATTCTGTCGGAAACTCGACATACACACGTGCACACAGTTATTGAAGCCAGTCATCACAATCCAAGGTTATTCAACTGTATAACCTCTCTGTTTGTGTAACTTGAGTGAAACACAATACTGTAATACATTTCTGTATATTACTGTTACTGTACCATACAATAATACTACAGTACAGTACAAAAATTATACCTATAATATAGTCAATACTGTACTGCGAAGCATCCGTATTTAGTAAACATACATCTTATGCAAGTTCATTTGTAAAATTCGACACTATCTCAGTCCACATTATGTCAAGTTTACGAGAGACTACCTTAGTTAAAAAGGTACTTGTAGCTTACAAACACTTATAAATCAATGAGTATTATATAAAAGTCTTAGAACATAGGTAAAATACTTAACAAGTGCAATTTTATTAGATTATTTGTAAATCACTTGTGTAAACATTAACTAATTTGAATATTATATAATAGACATGTAGAAAATGTATTATTGAGGTTGTTGACGGTTTTGGATGAGTTCATTGGCAACTGAGAAACTATTACAAGATAGAGGTTATTATTATGGTACAAAATAAATCAGCAACTGACTTAGTTCAAAAAAAGAATAAATTAAACCTAACAGAAATGTTGAACCTCAAAAACAAAGAACAATATAATGTACCTCATTCAAAATCTTTATTTTATTAATAACTCAAATTTAGGACGCTCCAAACAAAATGAATTTATGTTCATTAATATTTTTAATAACTGATATTTTAATATTTAACTAGAACTGTCCCAAAATCATTTTAAAATGGTTTGTGTACTTTTGGTTTATGTAACAATACAGACTAAGATGAATGTATTAAGATGGGATAGAAGGGGACGCGAGAAAAGGCCAGTGTTTTTTTGCAGTTTTTATGGCAAAACTTTATTTTGGCTAAAATAAATCAAATATTGCTCCAGTACAAAGATACAAAGTTTAATTTTATTCACATATTAATATCAACCGTTCCTAAATATTCATCATGAGCATAGCAGCATTAGATGAGAAACTTTTTAAATGAAGAGAAAAAATTGTCATTAAATTTCAGGACATCCTTGACAGATATTCAAGAAATTTTGAGGTTAGGATGTGAAGAAAATTAAATTCTATGTTTGTACTAGAGTAATATTTTATTTATTTTGGTGTAAAAAATTTTTTGTCATAAAAACTGCAAAAACACTTTCTTGCGTCCCCTTCAATCACACCTTAATATCTGACTTGTAAATCTCTAATTCACTTGCATAAACCTTTACAAGTCAAACCATTTTCTTTAAGAAACCCTTTTTGTATTTACAAGTATAAAATATTCACTTATAAATTGTAGATTTAAAGTTTTATAAAACGGGCCCAGGTGTTTCAGCTCGTGGTGACATCCTAAAACAATAGGGAATCTATTAACATTGAATCTCTCATGAAGTAATTTAAAGTTTTAGGTGCTACGAATTGACTCTTAGGGAGTTATTAAATTAGGCATTGAGAAATATAAAATACAATATTAATACTTTTTTTTTTAGCTGGGTGTAGTGTTGGTGTTGATCCCATGCCGAAACATCGCTTAGGGGAAATGTCTAGTTGAAAACCATTATGTTGAAATGGCATTTCCACAAAAAAATATAGATGGTAATATATTATAAAATCTTTTTAAAATAGTTTTTCTCTCTGTGTGCGAGTGTGTGCGCGCCCGTGTGTAGTTTAGGCTTTTAACTTCTTTTTTTGTTAAATATTCATCCTGCATTCAGCAAACTTTGGAAACTCAAAATAAATACTGTCATCAAAATAGAATTTGGTCGACCCACTTATTTTACGAATTTGAATCGTGGAAAAAATTATGAATATAAGAGAATAATAAAAATGGTAACTAAATGTTAAAATTATTTCTTATACTCCATTCATTATAACAATAGTTTATAAAAAAAGTGTTAAATTATACTGGTCTGGGGCCTAGTTAAGTTCATCCTATAATTATAATTGATTATGAACCACCAATTAGTAGTATTAGAGTTCTAAAACAAATTTCCTTTATAAAATTGAAGAAAAAAATTATTTGAGTCTTGAGGGATTCGAGTGTCCCATTACTACAATTTATTTATCTTTGTTATGCTGTTGAAACAAAGTTAAACCATTCTCCTTCATCACCAGTCATATTTTGGAAACAAATATATTAAGGTTTTGAGATTATTAACTAAAAATGAATTTTACTGTTATATTTTTATAATAGATAATATTATATATGTATATTTAATATTTATAAGTTTATTTTAAGTCTTGCATTATTATTTTTTTCCTGGCACATGGTTATGTTGAAATCGGGGACAACTTGTGGGTCCCTATCAGGACAAGCCCGGCTTGACATGACTACTGAAAATAGTTTTTTCCCCCTTGCTTGCCATTAGACCAACAATCCACAAAATAATGTAATGAAGGAATGTGTTTTTAATGGTATTAAGTGGCATGTGGAAAAAATCGTTAAACTAGTATCCTTTTTAGCCTGACTTGCCCTGGTAACAACAATTCGTGATTAGCCACTAGAATGAGAAGAAAACACATCACTACCAAATAGTTACCCTTCCTATTGTACAAATAAATATCTGTCACTTTATACATATTGTAAGTTATGAGATTCCCTTACCAAAGCCATGACAAAATCATTGCTGCTTTTTTATTGTACAGTATTTTCAAACATTCCAAACTAATGTAATGTTGCAGCTATAAGAAGCATGTTGTATTATATAGTTTGTACTAAAAAATGTAACAATTTATAATTATTTTTACAATGTATTGTGTTCCCATGTTAATAATACATGCGCCATAGCATAAATTAAATAAATGTGTATGAATTATTTTCATATGGTAACATTTCTAATATAAAAATTGTACAAAAATTGAAAAGAACTTTTCATAAATGTTTTACTTGTAAATTAAAGGTACAAAATTAATCACACAATGTTTGTCACATGCATTTTTTTTTCTCATCAAGACAATGTTTAGAAAAACTTTCATTAAACATCACCAACATAAACATTCAAATCAAAATATATTGAAATAAATGATACAATATTATTTAGAGATGGGTTGAATCCGAATTTAACATTTTCTTTCTAATTTTGAATTCTTAAAAAATATCATTTAGTTAAAAGACAAAATTGAATTTAAAGAATAATGGCGCCAATTAAATTTAGTTTTGAAGAATTTCTGAGATGTTAGGATTAAAATTGTTTTCAAGCTTGAGCAACATTAGTAATTTCAGACGTTTCAGCTGTAATAAGAACAGCCATTATCTGTGTTCAGTGA
Source organism: Timema bartmani (assembly GCA_902151455.1). Classification (NCBI taxonomy): domain Eukaryota; kingdom Metazoa; phylum Arthropoda; class Insecta; order Phasmatodea; family Timematidae; genus Timema; species Timema bartmani. The sequence goes on along the minus strand of CABFWB010000622.1, from coordinate 99,428 downwards.
TGCTGATGGCTGTTGTAAATACAGCCATTTGTCTGAAGTTAATATTTCTTCACCAGGGCTCAAGCGTGAAGTCAGTTTTAATGTTTACCACTGACATTTGATAATTTGCCCTATCACATCATAAAAAAACAAAAAACTTTCTAAGCAAATTAATAATTTTCATACAATTTAGTTTCTATCCAAGTTTATACTATTCTTTTTACCAATTGCACACAATTGTAACTTCTCAAATAACCGATGATTTGAGCATCCCTATCTACATTTATTATGAAAGTTCAACATGTTTTTAGCATTCAGATATATCGATAAAATCACTATTAACTAAGGGCTGCCATTTACAAGGATTTTATCCATTTTGTAGATTTTTTTTTAAAAGTGTTAGCATATCACAGAATATCCTCGATATGGAGGTCAACATCAGAGATCATATTTCTATGAATCGACTCTTTAGATATAGCCTTTAGAAAAGAGTCCGTTTGGTTGAGGCAAACTCAATAATACTTGTATAAAACTTAAAGCATGTTTGGCCCAAACAAAATAAACTCGAAACAAAGCATTTAATCCACCAACAAATAAGTGACCATAGTGAGCCAAAGCAAAATGACAGTAAAATTTTGTTGAGTTAACTTACCTCGATTCTTAGCTTCAAAGACTGGTATCAAAAAAAGTTACATTACTAGGTTCAAAAATTGTAGGGAGTTTCATTTTATTTTGACAAACCTAACTAGACAAGAACAGTAAAAATGTGAATTGTAGGAAATACTTATATTTTAAATTTATGTCTATACATTTTTTTTAATCTACATTATTTCTATGCGAGGAACAAGATTTATAATGAAAATTTGTGACAGCCCTGAACTATGTATTTTTACTGGCAGAAAAGCAAATTATTTAGAAATAGATTGCACACATTAATAATCATTTGGAAAGAGATTTAAAAACAAAATAAATTGTTGGTACAAAGTGAAGATCGTTTAGGTTAATATAATTGTATACTGGTCTGACACCTTAGCTTAGCGTAGTGTGTGTGTCTACTGAGCTAAGGGTCCCGGGTTTTATTCCCGACATGGCCGAAAAATGTATCATCGGTGAAATGTGAGTTTATCCTTTCACAATGATGAATTAAAGGTTGGGGACTATTCTTAAGTTAAATTATGAGGCATATGAATCTATGAAAGGGCCAAGCAAGCTGGTAGAGGGAAATATATGGCTTAAATAAAAAAATGACCCAGGTCACAAGCTGAAAACAGTAATGGATGTACAAAATTGTATATTGATTATTTCTGTGCGTGTACTTAGACAACTCATCTGAGCAGGTACAAGTCCATAAATCAAGTTAAAATGAGGAAAATACAATCTATTTTCAAATGTTGTCTAATTATTGGTCATAAATGATTTATTCGCCTATGTACACACACATACACACAATATCCACTAAAAAGATTAAAACCTTTTTTAAATTTTCACCATGCTCCAAATTAAAGTAATATTGATTTTTAACTTCCCGACATATGATCCACCTGCTCCGTTTCAATTCTAAAATTGATCACATTAATTTTGTGTTTTAATGCAAATTCACATTCAGTTGTAGTAAATAAATAGTATAGGGAGTGGCTGCTAGGCTTATCCTAAAATTATGTTGGACTGAACATCTAGTAACCATCATAATGGATATAAATTATAAAATACATTTTTTTTAAAGTTTGAATAATTTATATTTTTCTTCTTCAAATACTCACTACCCTTAAGGATTTAAAGAGTCAAGGGGCCCATACCCAATTATAGTATAGGATATGAAAAGAATTGCCAAATATACATAAGTTTAGGACCATGAGTGAGTTGATTAAAACGGTTCCTACTTGGTGGATTAAAAACTATTTTGCGAAGCTAGTTGCATCTTAGCTTGACATAAGTAAGAAATATCACACCACTGCCAATGTACAAAATAGCTCTAGAGGGAAGAAAATGAGTTCGCCCTGCAAGACCTCTTGTTTATCTGCTGATGACAATTTCTTCCCGCTAACGAGTAAAAACACTCAGTTTACTATTCGAGAGACATGTGCTTCCATGAGTTTTTTTTGTTTTGACAATGTATAACTATTTTTAGAATCATTTATTAATACATGGTTTCTGTTTCATATTATATCCTTATAGCTCACCAAATAAAAATCTAAATACATTTAAAATGGAAAATCTTATCTTCATTTGACATTACACCACTGGTAAGCAATGTCGAAGTTGGCTCATATCATCTTGTCCAGACTAAAGAATTATTTAAATACCATGACTATTGTTAGTGTGTAAGTTTGGTGGCCTAACTGCATTCTAAAAATTATATTACTTTAACTTGTAGCTAGGTAGACCATCAAATTGCAGCTTTCCTATAAACAAAATTAGTTTTAACAAATAAATGAACCATACTCATATTCTCTGTACAAAATATATTGCTCTTTTTTCAGATGATAAAAACTTTCGGAAGTAGCTTGCTTCCATCAACATTAACAAGATTAACAATGAAATACATAAAAGAAAGTGATTGGATCATTTCAATAATGAAGTTGAGGAGTTCAAGATATTTATACTTTTTATGAGACCTCCAAATAAAAAGTTAATTAGCTGTGTTGCTGACACACACTAATATTGCATCAAAATATATTTAATTTTACTATATAATTATTTGTATTCTGTTGGACTATTTTTTATGTCAAATTTACAGGCCTTCCTTTCATCCTTATAGATCATCACCACCAACTGTTTCCAGCCTGTTTAGTAAAATGCCTCCTTCCACCATTCCTCCTTTAAGTTCTTCCATTAATCCTTACATATATATCTTTTAATTAACATTATTTTATTAGCTTTTTACTATCTCAAATCAACTCTTAAATTGCTTCCAAGTTAATGCTGATATATTCACAAACAAAAGGTCAAACAGAAAGCTGAAGTAATCTCGATGAATGCAGAGACATGTTTTATGCTTCCTACACAAACCAACGCCAAGATAAAATTTGTTCAAACAGCTTTTTCCAATATTTCTAAAAATTATAAGTGAAAATAACTTGATAAAACGTTGGTAATCTTTGTGAGAAATTATTCTCAATCAGAGCTCTTCCTCATCCTGCACATCTATCAATCTTTACATCAAGAGGCCATACAGAGAGATCAGGACATCCAACCTGATTTCACCACACTGTAATTATATTAAATTTTCCCATTTAAATTGTAACACTAAATTTTTTTTAACTCTTACATTTCATATGGGCAAAATAGTATTTGGAGGGTTTGATACAAAATACAACAAAAACCTAAATAATATTTTGCACCGCATCTTACTACCCGTTCGGGTTATACGCTTAAGTACTAATTACGCTAATGGAATAGGAATTGAGAGGGTTGAATTTAGAGGAAGTGAACCCGCATTTGCGTGGAGGGAGAGTGGAAAACCATTTAGGAAAAACAACCCCAGTTCACCCGACCGAGATTCGAACCTCGATCTCCCCGTCCTCGGCGGTCAAGCTCAACACGACTAGCGTGTTAGCCAACTACGCCACCGAGGCGGGTCAAAAACCTAAACACATACAAAGCTGTTAGCCCTGCTTGTTGAATTTACCATTGCTATCACAATGTGAGGGGTGGGGCTAATGCTCGAGATCTTGGTCATTCGACCTTATCTTACTACCTTTGCTCTCCTGGCGTAGGGAGGAATTCATTTCTGAGGTGGGTACACCATTAAGGCCAATTCCGATTAAACATTGAGTTGTATTGCTGGAGAGGTAGCCGGGCGGTCACTCTGTGACGTCACGCGCCCAGCTCAACCTGCTCCACGAAAACAGCTGATCGAGGCAAACTTCTAATCTAACAACCTTGGGGTGGAACACCCTGTCACCAATCGTCACAAGTGGTGAAATGGTAATAAAAGTATGGCAAATTTGAGTATACCAGCTCTCACAGAAAAATAAACATTTCCCTTATGGTGTGTGCTGGTTGCAGCTTGATATTTTCTACATATCAATAGAAGCATTCCACTTTCTGGATGAGTAATTGACGCAATACAGCCAAACAATACTCCCCTACACTCCCTTTCCCAACATTTTGTTTCGTCTCTGCCTTAATAAAAAAAAAAGATGATAAAATTTAGAAATAAGTGATCTTACATTTTCAATTTAAATAATATTCATCATTTACTTATGAGGCTGTTGTAAGTGAGTAGTCAAAATGTACAGTAGGCCTCCGTGTTTTGAATAAACTTGTTCAAACAGTGTGTTGTTTTAAATATTTGATTAAGCAACCTAATTTCTTAATTTCTGATATGGAGTGGCGAATTTCACTTATCATTTGCCACACCTGTGATTACATTGAAAAATGTTGCTCACCTCTCATCTAGTTGTTATAAAGATCCTTGAATGTTTAATACACTCAAGTTTACCAATTTCTGTCAAAAAAAAAATGTCTAGCAATTTATGTCAAACGTAAAAGAAGAAATATTCTAAAAATATAGAAAACATGATTTAAGATAATAGCTCTCTACATGTAAAAATAGTAGCAAGTATTTATGTTCTACCATGCACATGGTTTATATATAATGGCATGCAAAAGTTTAGGGTCACAACATTTTTTCATAATTTATTAAATGAATGGTTGTATGAAAAACTTTTTCATACAAGTATTTAACATATAGTATTTTCATTATATGTTTGTACAGATAACCGATTTTTAACATGAATATTTAATTGCTTATTTTAATAATAAGTCTTTGCAAAAGTATCGAGCCAAAAGTTAACCAAGCATTTAAAGGTGATGTTTACATAAGTCTTGAAACTTTTAACTATAAATGCATGTTTACAGTTTAACCAGTCAGTGATAAAATGCCACAGCAAAGAACATTTCACTTGCAAGAGGCCTTAATAAGCCTTTCTGAACAGGACAAGATAAATCAAGAAATTGCCACTGTAAAACTACTATCAATAAGATTATTGCTAAATTTGAAATTTCATAGAGTTTAGCAGACCTGATGCAGAGTTGATGACCACTAAAAGCGACGTAGTTTGTTGATAAAACGATCAAAATAAAATTTGTGATGGATGTTAAATAAGAGTGCAACCGAGATCAACCAAGAACTCAAAAAGAGATAAAAGACTTCACTAATATGATTCTCAACACAGTATCTCTAAGCCTGAATGCACTGGGACTTTTTGGATTGTGTGGGCATAAACCCTCTTTGATAAGTTTTTTTAATAATATTCATTTGAGGTATTTAATGTGCACTTTCTGAACCGACTGATTATATCAGCACAAGAGAATTTCTATGAGCCAAAACAAAAGGGCCTAACAATTTTGGTATTTTCACATACCTTCCAGGATTCTTTTACATGCCACAATCGAGATGGGGCCGACGACTTTACTTCTCCTCCAAAGGAAGTTGTGCTACAGATTTTTATAGTTCTGTCGACCCTAGCGGTGTAGTGAGATGAGCACTTTACCCTAATATCACTGAGGTCGACCTTAGATAATTAAAATGAACCCAAAACTTATTTTTGGAAGTAATAGTAAGCATTATACTTGATATTCGGTAGGGAGTAGGCATTAGATATAATTTTATGTATCGAACTCCGATGGTGAAACATGTTGGTAGAGATTTATGGATTAGAGAGGTTTTCTTTCTCTCTCCAGGAACTGAATTTTTAACAGCAAAAAAAAAA